>PVJD01005308.1:0-118198 GCA_004026545.1 Mormoops blainvillei | reverse complement strand
TAACCAACAGAGGATGAGAACCAGGGGTAAGTCCCCAGGGCATACAATTCTGAAGTGATTTCTCTGCAGCTCTTCTGAGGGTCCTGGTGGGATCAAGCCTCAGGTGCCCAATGTGGTAATAGGCTCATAATACTCTCTTTTGGGTAGCTTTCCCTCCTTCCCTGTTTGCTGGGGATTACTTCCCAATATAAACATCCTGCATTCAATTACTATCATTAAGATGTGTTATTTGGCAAAACTAAGACAAATGGAAAGAACTTTAATCTTTGGATCAGAAAACTTAGCTCCACCTCCACCTTTGAGAACTCCCAAGACCCTCGCTTTGTTATGTACAAAATGAGGATAATCTTTCATTCTCCACAACATTGCTGGGAAGAAGAAATTGAACTGAGCGTGGAAATAATTCATAGACTGCAAAGCACCATATAAAGCAGCGTTATCACTGGTTTAGGAGACATTCCTTTACTATTCACCCTCTGAATGGTAGAATTCCTCAGGACTTGGTCCTCGCCCTCCTCTTTTCTCTTTCTACTCCCTTCCTGTGATCGCAACCGCTCTTAAGGCTGCGATACATCAATGACGTAAGGGACACATCTTCAGTTTGGACCTGTGCTGTCAAATAAGGGAGCCGCGAGCCAAGTGTGGCTATTGAGCACTTGAACTGTGACTAGTCTGAACTGAGATGTGCTGTGAGTGGAAAATCACACTGGAATTTAAGATAGTCTGAAAAAAAAGAATGTAAACTATCTCATTAATAAGTGATGAAATGTTGAAATAATAATACAGGGGTGAGCAAAATAGGTTTACAGTTGTTCATATGGAAAAAGACACACAGGTTATGGTTATTACAGTAGCTTTATTCACTCAAAAGAATGTCACAGTGGCACAGTGCACTTAGGTACAGTCTTATACGTACTCAAATTGCCGACCTACGTTATGTACACGTTCTTGCAGTCTACTGGCCAAACTCGAGCACATTGTGTCACAGAGTTCTTACCTACTTTTGCCCACCCCTGTATTTTGGATATATTGTGCTACATAAAATATATCACTAAAATTAATTTTACCTCTTCTTTTTTAAAATTTAATCTTTATTGTATATTTTTTCCATTACCATTTAGCCCCCTTATATCCCTTTCTCTCCAGCAATCACCACACTATTGTCCATGTCCCTGAGTCCTTCCTTTTGCTCAATCCCTCTACCCCCTAACCTTCCTTCCCACCACGGCTGTCATCCTACTCTCCATCTATAAGTCTGTCCCCATTTTCCTTGTTAGTTCTAAAAGTGGATCTGCCTTTCGACCCAGCTATCTCACTTCTGGGAATATACCTGAAGGAAACCAAAACACTAATTCAAAAGAACATAAGCACCCCTATGTTCACTGCAGCGTTATTTACAATCGCCAAGATATGGAAGCAGCCCAAGTGTCCATCAGTAGATTAGTGCATAAAACAACTATGGGACATTTACACTATGGATTACTACTTGGCCATAAAAAAGAAGAAAATTTTACCCTTTGCAACAGTATGAATGGACCTGAAGAACATTATGCTAAATGAAATAAGCCAGTCAGAGAAAGACAAATACCACATGATTTCACTCATATGTGGAATCTAATGAACAAACCGAACTAACCTCTTCTATTTTTTAAAAATGTGGCTACTAGAAAAATTAAAATATGACTTGTGATATTTCTATCAAGTAGTACAGGTCTCTCCTCTGAGGTCCAGATCTGAATAACCAACTGCCTCTTTGACATTTCTCCTTTCATATTCAATACCTAAAAAACAATTCTTCAAAAATTGAACTCAAAAACTTCCCCTCCTTCCAAACTACTGTAACAGCATCTAACCTAATCTCCTATATCTGTTCTTGTCCTTCCTGCCGCCAATTCATTGCAGCCAGAGTGATCTTTTCAAAACACAAATCTGATCATTTTACTTCCCATTGGTTTAGGATTAAAACTAAAATCCTCAACCTGACTTGCAAGGCCCTGCCAGTGCCACCTCTCTCACCATCTTTACCCAATATATGACCTGCTCTTGCTCTCCAACCAATTTCTGGTAGGTGTCCAGCTATTTCCTGCTGTGAGACTCTTGCGTTTGCTTTCCTTCTGCCTAGAATACTCTTTACCCATCTCTTTCCCAGCTACCTTTTAATCGTCTTACAGATATTATTGTTAATGTCATTTTATTTCCAGCGAAAACTTCCCTGGCCTCCAAAACTTTCATTTGGTGGCACTCGTCACAATTGTAATTAATAGTTTATGTCTCTATTAATTGTGTTTCCTTCCCCAGATGACAAGCTCAGTCATAGGTATTGTGTAGCCCAGTGCCTGACACAGATACTTAAATACTTAAGTAATAATTATTGATATATACATTTATGAACAAAGGAATAAAGAGATATTGAATGAGGTATGGTCATAAAGAGGTGATGTGTTTTAAAACAAATGTACCAGGTACAAATACCTAAATATGTTATCTTTAAATCATAATTTTTGGAAGGAAATACATTTATTCCAACAAACTACTCAAAATAATTTAGTAGCTCACGATATTTGGTATTAATTTAAAACCACGCAAGAAAAAAATGTCTCATTTATTGGTCCTAATTTTAGATTTTAAACAAGTTTTATCATGTAACTTCTTCATCAGACTTAGTTTTGAATGATTTCAGAGATATTATCGCAGAGTAGGTTCTAAAGCAGCGATGTCCAATAGAACTTTGTGCAGCAGTGGAAATGCTCCGTGTCTGCACTGTCCGATTCAGTAGCCACCAGCCACATGAGGCTATTGAGGACTTGAAATGTGGCCAGTGCAAGTGAAGAACAATTTTTGTGTTTGATTTTACTTTAATTAACTTGAATTGAATGAACTGCATGTGGCTAATGATTATCAAGTTAGACGGCACACATAGCTTAAAGCCATCACCAAAGACAAGTTCCTAAAATATTTTTGCCCTCAGTATACGCCAGGAATCTTATTAAAATCAGTGTATAACCTCAACAAGTGGCTACTCTGCATACATAAAATGATCTTTGAGTAAAATAAACCAGTGATATTGCTATAAAGATTCACTTCAGATGCCAGCGTCTGCTCTTCAATACTCATACCTTTTATTTAAAAAATGTCACAGACCCCGTTCCACTTTGCCAGGCCCACAGAATAACATTAACCACAAGAGACTTTCAGATGACCACTGAGAATGAGAGAAAGTCACTCATGACAAGTATTCATTAGGAACACAGAGCGCAAGTCTGTCATGGATTTGCCTCCTAGGCAGTACCCTCTCCAATGATGCAATAATAAACATGTAAAAAGGTCAAATCAGGAAAGCAATCATGTACTTTTGAAACTGGTAAACAAATAACAGAACTGAGATGTCATGAGGCTTCAAATGTGAGTGAAGTTTTGCCAAGAGAGCCGACATCACTCAATAATAAAAGGCAAGAGACCATTGCCAATGAGATAGTGTCAGCCTTGCATGCTGACAAAGGAGCTGCTGTGCACAGACCCAGTTGAGTTGAATTTGTATGGCAAACAGATGCCAGTGTTACATCCAGGCTTCTGCTATACAGCAAGGGATCTGGGTGGGTGGTAAATGTTCCCGCAGCCTGGAATATGCATCCGTATTTCTAGGCTCACAGTTCAGTATCTTCAAATACAAGAGAATATACTTCTGCACATGTGTTTCAGGGCCTCCACAGTCAAGTTAACTACGGACCATGTCACTGCCCACATGTATGTGTGTGCTGCTTAGCATGTCAGTATATCCTGGATATATCCTTGTAGATTTATTTACTGTAGTTTCAATGAAAGATTAAAGTGATGTATTCACAACATAAATTGAAATTTACCACATGCTTTCTAATTAATGGATTAAATAGAATATTGGCCATATTATAAGGTACTTGTGAGATACTCATGTCTTTGAAATTTTATCTTGAATTTGAAAGGAAGGAGAAATAAATCTCAGCAGAGTTAATGACCCTAATTATTTTTAATGATATTAACCAGCTCTTCAAAAGTGGAAATTTCACAAGAAATCTGTCCATTCATGAATTCATTTCAAATTACTATATCTGATACTTGTTTCTCTGTGTTTTTTAAAAACTGATTTTGCTGTGCTCTTTGATATTTTGGAGATGAGAAGTAAGTCTTCCCCACAATCTTTGACTTCCTAAGTGCTTCATACAGAGCTTGCCAATTATTTTGGTGATAGTGATAACGATGGAGTAAGAGGAACAAAGAATGCAGTGTTGTGCCATGTCCACAATGAAACAATGAGTGAGAAGTAGAGATGGCACCAGACAGCAGGATATCCGCACAGCATAACCCAGATATGGATGTGGTGAACAGAGCCCTCGTTTCTGTCATTTATTTAATTAATTTGCTCAACAATCATAAAGACAGTTTCTTCCCATTGTTCATTGATTCAAGGCATTCCCTCTTTCAGAATGAGCATCCATTTCCATTTTGCTTCCCTAATCTAATGGATAGTGGTTTTCTCATGGGCTTCTAGAACCTCAGCTCCTCCCGTACTCTGATTCACCCTAACCTCCCTTCTCACTCCGCCCAGGCCTCCTCATGCGCGCGTGCACACACGCGCGCGCACACACACACACACACACAGAGGTTTGAGTTACCTTAACGTTTTCTGGCAATGGTTTGTTCTGGGTTAGCCCCACAGCGATCAGAGCAATCACAGCCATAACAGAGGAGAAGCCAAGGATGATCAGTATATTTCTGGAACAAAATCCCTTCAGTCCAGAATCTAAAACCCAAAGCAGGACACAAAACGTCAATAGGAAATCAACGAACACCGATTTTCTTTCCCTTTCTATATGGTCTAGTGTCTACCTGGAGACATTAAAGATATATAAAAGAATCTTTACCCATGAGGCGCTTGCAAAGTAATTGGGTAATAATTCAAAAACAAAAGGATTTGTTCGTAATGTGATGAGGCAAGTGCCAATGCTGAGTTATTGGGTGTCTTAAGGAAAATGGGCAGAATTAGGTCTGTAATCAGATATGGAGTGAGGAGAGGGAAGGATCCCAAGTTGGCAGTTTGTTTAATAAGTCATGTAAGACTATAAAGGTACGAGTAACAAATAACAAAAAAGAAAAGGACAACCCTCCTCATTTAAAAAATCTACCACAAAATGTTTAAGATGTGGAAAAGTGTTCAGAATATATCATCAAACACCAACGTGCCAAAACTACACGACATTTCCTGGCTTGACACATTGCATTTCAATCACATTTATATATTAATTAATAATTAATAGTAATTAATAAATAATAATAGTATAGAGGCTGTGAGATTTTGACTGTTTCATCATTCACATTACCTTATCTATTCTGTTCTTAGCCTCACCTTGTGGTGGGGCATGAAAAAGTTGCAGGAAAATTATATAAAAGGCAAACGTTACTTTGATCAGAATAAACAGTGTACAGTATAGAGGAATAGGGAATTGTTGCCCCATTTCCTCCATTCTGGCAATTCCATCTCTTCCTCTCCAAATTCCCACGCTACCCCCAAACTTTTCTTAGGCTTTGGGAAAGCAGGCTAAGACAAGGCAATAAAGACGCTTGGAAATACAATGGGTTCCAGTACAGACTGCACTTCTCTAAGGACAGGGCACGGGGTCAAAACAGCTGAGAAGGAGCCCAAGCCCCTCCTCCGCTTCCCCTCTGGGTCAGCAGCAGCATCTGTACAGTGAACCGGGTGCTTCTCCACAAGCTCTTGAGCAGAGGCTTGGACTTAACACAAATGATTGCTACTGCAGGGGTCTCCAATCTGCATCGACCTCTAGAATCATTTTTTTAAATTGCAATTGAAATTCAATATAATTTCATATTAGTTTCTGGTGTGTAGCATAGTGGTCAGACATCTATATAATTTACAAAGTGATTCCCCCAATATTTGAAGTACCCACCTGTCACCATACATAAGTCATTACAATATCATTCTATATTCCCTATGCTGTACTTTACATCCCTGTGACTGTCTTTCGACTAGCAATTTGAACTTCTTAATTCCTCCACATTTTTCACCCAGCTCCCCCCACCCCTCCCATCTGGCAACCATCAGTTTGTTCTTTTCATCTATGCTTCTGTTTCAGTTTTTGTTTGTTCATTTCTTTGGTTCTTTAGATTTGACAAATAAGTGAAATCACACAGTATTTCACTTATTTGAAAATCACATTTCACTTATTTGAACTCACACATCTCTGACCTGTTTCACTGAGCATAATAATACCCTCTATACCCATCCATGTTGTCATAAATGATAAGATTCCATTCTTTTTTATGGCCAAGTAATAGTCCATTGTATACATGTACCGCCTCTTCTTTATTTAGTCATCTATTGATGGGTACTTAGTTCACTTCCATACTTGACTATTGCAACTAATGCTGCAGTGAGCATAGGGGTCCACATATCTTTCTGAATTAATGTTTTGGATTTCTTTGGATAATTACCCAGAGGTGGAATTGCTGGCTCAATAAGATAGTTCTATTTTTAATGTTTTGAGGAAACTGCATACTGTTTTCCATGGTGGCCACATCGATTTGCAATCCCACCAGCAGGACACAAGGTCAACCTCTAGAATCTTGAAACAGTACTTACCCATCAGATAAAACAGTATAAAACTTAGGGGGGAAGGTTTTAGCAACACCATTATCTACTTCTTCCAAACAAAAGAACAATAGATAACGTATACAGCACTTGCCACCTTTTCCACTCCCCAAAGAACCTCAGCTTTGTTCGGATGCCTGCCACTCCTCCAAGCAACCCACACACCTCATGGGAAAGGGATAACCCCCAACTCGGGGGCAAGACTGATCTACATAATCTCACTCCCTCACCAGTAACTGGTTCAAAAATAGGTATGTACCCCAACATGACCCATGAGATTCTGGAGGAAATCTGCTGGGGCAAGACATTGTTATACCTGGATGGGATGATATCAAATGATGGCAGAGCAGAATGATTCCTTGATGACATTTTTGAGCTGATAACACAACCAACCCTGATCCAATCTTTCCATAAAACTTATTCTTAGACCCAGTCGAAGTCAGGATTTTAATATCTTGAAGCCAAAACATCCTGATACAACTGGTGTGGCAGAAATGTCCTGTTTGGTGCCAGGGCTCTGGACCCCGAAAAGAGCCCCCTAAGTACTACCTACCTCAGGGTTCCCAAAGTTGTGACACTGACAAACAGCTTTTCACAAGCACACGCTTTGGATGAACAATTAAAAATGAAATACCCAATGGCAGCACACACTGCAGCAGTGTTTCTACTGCAGCGGGACTTGGAATGCTCTACTCTCCCCTCCAACTCTTCAAAAAGGCCTACCCATTTAGTTCTTTTGTTTTCATAAGTGTGAGAATTTTGCTATCTCACTTTCCTTCTGCATCTATCTGGGCACTAATCTTTGCAACCAGTGAAAAAGACCAACAAGTCCCTATTCTTTGGAGTTCACAGTCTAGCTGGGGAGATAGATAAACCAGGAAAGTAGTACATAAATAAGCGGCTTCAGGTCATGATAAACGCTAAGAAGAGGTTAAAACCAAGGAATGTTACACAGTGACTTGCAGCAGAGCTGGGGTGGAGGATTCAATAGAGGGTCAGAAACGCCTCGCTGAGAAGGTGACATCTGAGCTGAAACCTGGATGATCACTGAACACCAGCTGTGAGAAGGAGTAAGAACATTCAGGAAGAGGGAACAGTAGCGGCAAACATTCTGAGGGGGAAACATTCTGAGCTGGGTGTCTCTTCCTTTTCCTAATAAGAATATCTACTAATTCATTACTATCCCAGTTGAAAGTACAGTTTGAAAGTATAACAGTTGAAAGTATAGTTTTCCAAACTTGCCTCGCCTTTGCAATGATATCCAAATTATTAGAATATATTCAAGCCTTTTATTATATTCTCCTTATTAAAGAAATGATACAAAAAAAACTTAGATCAGAGAGAAAGTTTAGGAATTTTTTCATACACGACTTTCAAAAGTTTTGGTGACAAAAAAATAATGGCCAGGTTTGTTTTTCTTGTAACTGACTACATTGGCCAGAGAAGAGTAATTAAAATACTCTGTTTTCTCTGGCCTATGGCAGATAGTTTCCAAAGCCCTTATCACACGCAGGAAGCCAGACTTTCCTTAGGAAGCAGTGCTAGACATGGGGGTCCAGGTGGACTTATCATAAAAAAAGAACCACTCAGATGACTGCCTCCTCTTCTTAGACCCCCGGAGCTCTTTCAAATGTTGTGCCTGCTACAAGCAAGTTTTATTACGGAAAATTCACCATGACAGTCTTCTCCCTGAAAAGCCCTTCATTTGCCTTGTGGATCACAGCAATGTGGTTTCTATCATACAACGGGAAATGATTTCAAGAAATATTTTTACCAAAAAATATCTCATGACAAAGTGTTGTGTTTTCCTTTGAATTGTCTCATTGTACTGGAAAATTCAAGACTACACTTCCCTTCTATTTTTTTTCTTTTCATGTGACAAATGAGAAGAATTTTCTGTTTAAGATAGGAGAGTAGGTAGAAGTTTCAACTCTTCATTTAACAGAGAAACAAAACTGAAGGAAACCCCAGCTTTGAATAGACACAGACTGATTTCAAGACAAGCATCTATGTCAGAGGCAAAAAAAAAAAAAATGTTTTTGATTCTTGCAGAAACAGTCATTATGACCTCTTATTAAAGTGAAGTTAGTATCCTATTAGAACAAAGATCAGAATTATTTAATTTTGTCCTCAGTCAAAATTCTGCTGTACAGAGAAATCTTAGCATCTTAACTTCATGGTACCAATGATATAATATCTTGAAATTTTACTCCATTAATAAAAAGATTTGGGGTGTTGGCTAGATGTGGCGGGTTTCAGGCAAAAACTAAACTTTCATTCTGCAGATTCAGCGGGACTCACTAGATTCAAATTGCTTCCAGTTTCTGACGGGTCACATCCAGACGAAGCGTGGCTTGTGCAGAGAGCACAGACGAGCACTGGCGAATAAACAGGGCGGGGCTATGGCCCTTCCTGTGTTCACACAGCCCAGTGATGGAACCATCACTGATGGTCAGGAAACTGGCCCTACACTGGCCTCGCTATTGCCCCGGTTCCCAGAGTCTAAGCCTCCACACCATCTCTGCCATCTCCCCTCCTCTCCATCAAGGAGTTCTTCTTGGTGACGCATTTAAATTATTCTCACACTCGGGCTTTATGGTCCTTTCTCAGTTGTTTCATTCCAGCTGCCTTAGACGCATCTGCTTCTATGCTGCTATGCACCCCCATTCCAGTCACCCCTCCCTCTTCTACAACAGCCCTTTCTGGTGTATCCCACCCTCTCTAATTCACTTCCCTATCAGAATATATACTTCGTGTACCTGCAGAAACCCTCCATAACTGACATTGCCAGAGCTCTTCCTGATCAAGGCTTTAAGGTAGCTTCCATACCGCCAGATGAAAGCCACATTGGTCTACCTGGACCTCTTAGCCCTTCGGAAATTTAAGCCCTTCCCATCTCACCTTTCCAATTAACAGGTTTGTTTGAAAGATCATAATACTTAATGTTATGACTGTTAGAATGTAGTTCTCTGAGTGAAGGGGCTTTTTTTCCCTGGCTTGTTCATCGCTATATTCCCAGTTGAATGAATAAATGAATTTTGGGTTCTGACTTTTCCTGAAAATTTTCTGAGATTTCCTTCTCTTGGAATTCAATGTCCCTCTTTCTTTACCAAGTCTTTTCCTTGTCTCCTTCAGAATCAACCTCAATAGGTTGGAGGCTGTGTTCTCCGCCATGTGCTTCAGAGCTCAGTTGTTCTGGTAGGTCTCTCTTCATGTGCTACCTCTGGATATTTAATGGATTGACCCATTTCGGTGTGGGAGCATTATTGTTGTTGCTGGGGAGGGGCTGTGCTTCCTTCAGTCTTTAAATTAGTCATTCAACAATTATTTGCTGGATGTGTTATGCTATGCACTAGGCCTGCCCCAGGCTCTGAGCTACAGCAGTGAACAAAACAAGTAAATGACTCCATCTTCATGGTGCTCTATTGTAGTTTGGGGGAAAAGGCAATGAACAAGGTAACTAAGTAAAATTTATAGTATGTTATATAATTTTAACTGCTAAGGAAGGAAAGAAAGGGAAAGTGAAGAGCAAGGATAGGGTGATTAGGACAGGTCTCTCTGAGATGGTGATATTGAGTATAAGAAGAATGCATGCATACCTCTGGTAAGAGCATATAAGACAACCAGAACTGCATGTGCAAAGGCTGAGATGGGACAGTGCCTGACCAGGAAGCCAATGTGGCCAGAAGAGTGACAAGGGGGAAATAATAAGAGATGGTTAGGGAGGTAACCAGTAGCCTTGCCTGTAGGACCTTGCAGGTTCTGGCGAGAGTCTTCCCTTACCTAAAGTGATACGACTTAGGTCTACTCAATTGTATAATCCATACTCAGCTCATCAGCACTGGGGCCTTTGAAGTCCTTAGAGAAAGGAAGGTGTGGCCTTTTAGACAGCACATCCCTGCCTCTTGTGAGGAGGTACTGAAGCTACCCCAATGAGGTCAGGTCAAGGGCCAACCACACAGCCAAGTCTGAAGAAGCCCTGGCTCTGTTAGAGTGGAGCCTGTGCCAAGACCAGGGCTGGAAAGATGCAGGAGGGAGGAGTTAACGCCTTTACATGGAGGTCTCCTCTATACCTTCTGATCTTGGCAGCTCAGGATTAAAGAACGTTGGCTGAGAGAGCATCATCGTGAGGGGTTGCCAAGCCAACACTCACCGGTATCCATCAGCAGAAAGCCAAACTCCGCAGACTTCTGAGGAGTGGCTCAAGTGAAAGCAGAGTCCAGACAAGCTCACCTTTGCCCAGTCTCTCTAAGCCTCCATTTCCTCATGTGCAAAATGGGAGTCCTAATAGTACCTACATTATAGGGTTGCTAGGTCGCATTCAATGAGCTAACAATACATAACAGCCTATACTTAAGAGCCTTCACTGTATTCCAAATTCTGCTCTTAGCGCTTGAAATATAGCAACTAACTTAACCCTTACTACAATCCTGTGAGGTAACATACTATAATCATCTCTGTCAAGTTTCCTAGGACTGCCACAACAAATTACCACAAACTTGGTGACTTAACAGAAATTTATTTTCTCACAATGTGGAGGCCAGAAGTCCAGGTGTTAACAGGGCCAAAGGCTCTGGAGAAGATTCCTTTTTTGCCTCTTCTACCTCCTGCCAGCTCCTGGAGTTCCTCGGCTTGCAGCTGCCTCACCTTGATCTCTGCCTCTGTTTGCACATGGCCTTTTCCCCTCTCCTTTGACTTATCAGGACAGCAGTCCAGATTTAGGGCCCACCTTAAATCCAAAATTATCTCATTTTAAGATCCTTAGTTATGTTTGCAGAGACCGTACTTCTAAATAAGGTGCTATTATTATCATCATTATTATCACTTTACAGATGAGGAAACTGAGTCACAGAGAGGTTAAGTTGCCCGAAGTTACACTGATGTAAATGTTGGGATCAAGAATTAAACACAGGCATCCTAGGTCCAGAGGGTGGGCTTTTCACCACCGTCCTACCCTATACCATATGACTGCAGCTTAGCACAGTGCCTGGTACATGGTACTAATGCTACATGCGGAAGTCAGTCTCATCATCCAGAAATGAAAAGTGACTGGCTTTGATGATTTGGCTGGAGGGACAGTCTGGACTGTTGTCACTAATGAGAGCAGACAATGTTTACCTTTTAAAATAAAAGAGTGGTTCAGCCCTGATAGTCAGGGATCACAGCTAGGTGGCAGAAGTGGAAATTGTGATTCTCAGGGAGGTCAAGGACTTGCTCCAAGTCATAACTCTTGCAAATGGCAGTGCAAGAGTTTGATCCTAGACTCTCCATTACACTGCTTCAGCCATGGTCCTGCTTTAGGGGCACACAAACATTACTCAGGTTCATTCCTTCTCAGCCGGCCCAATGCAAAAGAACTCACCCAAGGAGAAATGCGAAGGTCTTAGTCTATTTCATATGCTCCCTCAACTCCATTGTTTCTCAATTAATAAATCCAGAGTCAAGTTTGAAGATAAAGCAGATTAATTTGGGGTCTTTTTCCTGCCTGTTTTTAAATCAAGGAAGTCAATACAATGTCAATAAATATACAGATGCTAAAAATGAACTTCAAGGCCTCAATGATGACCAGTTTAGTTAAAGGGCAAAAGTCAAAGGAGATGGAAGGAAAACAAGATGGACACAGGCGAGACAGAGAATAAGAGCAGAACAAAGATGTGTGTTTAGGGTAATGAAAAGAGAGGTAGAGAGATAGGTAATTGAGTAAATAACCCATGTCCTACTTCAGATTTTTTGAACCACAAACTTCAGAGGAAGTTATTTGCATTATTTATGACCTTTTATTTCTACTCTTTGAAATGTTAATTGGCTGGTTACTCTCAGTTCACAGCTCTTTGGTAAGAACAGGAGTGCATTTATCTTCAAGAAGCCTGGGTGATCTTGGGTGAATGCCTCAGAGGCTCAGCTTTGGGTGGGAAGAACCCATTTAGTGACACACAGGCAGTGGAAACAGGAGGGGCGTTTGGGGGCGGGGAAACAAGCTCTTCCTGCCAATCAGATTCTGCCAACCCCATGCTCCCCACCCCACCGTTCTTCTTGGGGGTTGCGCTCTTCTCAGGTTAGCAAAAAGTAACCGATTTTGCACTTGGTGTGCTTGACTCTAAGAACATTAATGACTGCAAAAATCAAATACCAACATGGGCTCTGTAAGTAGGAAATAAGGAAGCAAAAGAGTCCCCTTCCCTCGCTCTCCTCCTCACTTCCTCCCACCATACTATCTACTTCCTCACCCACACCCTTCCACCACTCCTAAGTTCTTTTGCCCGTAGATTGCATGGAGCACAATAGGTCTTTGTGGGCATTGTGGAATCCCATATTCAAATATAGGGCTGGCATGGAGGAGGGTTGTTTCCGTCAAAGTGATATCACTGAGACTGCAGACAGGAATTCCCTGTGTCCCAGCCAACAAGCGTAACAATCTCGTGTATTGATGGTCTCTGCAGTAAGCACATCGCTTCCACTAAATGAATCCTCTTCCACATCTAAAATTGAAGAATCATGCCCTGGGGGCTCCACACTTTCTCAAAGCAGCTGCATTTCTCAACAAGCCTCGGTTATTTGTAGCCAATGAGAAAGACTGAGAAAATCTGTACTGGCCATATATCACTTGTGTGGGGGTCTTGGTGGGGATGGGGTGAATGACACACCCAGGTCACCTAGCCTTACAGTCCACTGTGTTCTATACCTTACATTCATAAGTCCTCTCACTTCTATCTGCTCATTTTTGCATCCATGAGATAAAAAGCCAGAAGCAACATAAAAATATTCCTGCAGCAAAACATGGCATAAACAAAATTAAAAATGACAAACTTGGGAAAATGTTTACAACAACTGTGAAATAGGTTTCCTTAATATATATAGTCATTAAAACTCATTAAGAAAATGATCAACCCACCTAATAGAAAAATAGGCAAAGCATATGAATAGACAATTCAAAAAAAAGAAATATTCTCAATATATTAAATGTATTCTATTTAACCTTAAAGAAATGTAAATTAAAAAATAACAAGATGCTTTTGTCACTTATCAGAATAGCAAATTTCAAAAGTTTGATAAATATTTAATACTATTACATACTTATTGGAATGGCTAAAATAAAAATATTGACACTACCAAATGTTGACAGGACCAGCTGGAGCTTTGTACCTTACTGTTAAGGATGTAAAATGGCATGGACACTTTTCAAGGAGTTTGACGATTTCTCATGAAGTGAGACATATACTTACCCTATGACCGGGCAGTCCCACTCTTAAGTATTTACCCAAGAAGAATTAAGACAAAAATCTGTCTACACAATAACTGAACCTGTGTTTCTTATGACATTATTCATTACCAAAAACTCAAAATAATCCAAATGCTCATCAACTAGTGAATGTACCAAAATTGTAATAAAACCATACAATGGAATTCTACTCAGCAGTGGAAAGGGCATAAACTACTGATAAATGCAACAACATGGATGAACCTGAAAAGCATTACCCTAAGTGAAAGAAGTCAGACTCAAAAGGCTATGTACTCTATGTTTTCATTTATATGATATTCTGGGAGAGGCAAAGCTAAGGACAAAAAATTAAATCAGTGGTCAAAAGTGTAGAGACAGAAAGTCAACTACAAAGGGCCTCAAAGGAACTTTTTGAGATGACAGAATACTCTTGGTTAGATGTCTATATATATTTATTAAGATTTATAGAACTGTGCACCTGAAAAGGGTAAATTTAACTGAAAATTCAATAAGGATATTGTACATATCAACAAGGATGTGGGGAAACAGGCACTTCTTACATGTTGGTGGGAATAAAAATTCATATTACCTCTTTGGTGGGAGGTAATTTTACAATATTATCAAAGAGAGTCAAGTACATATATCCTTTAACCCAAGAATTCTACTTCTAGAAATTTAACATGCTGATGACATTTATGAATGTATAAAGAGTTGCACGTATAGGGATGTTCAATGCAGCATTATTTGTAAAAGCAAGACTAAAAATGACTAAAGGTCCATTTATTGAGGTCTGGCTATATAAATTCTAGTACAGCTATACATAATACTATGCAGGCATGGAAAAGATTGAGATCCATAACCGTTGATTCAAACTGTCCTCAAATATTTTGTATGTTAAAAGCAAGACAGGGAATAATGTGTGCAGTATGTTCTCACTGGGTAAAGGAAGGACAACTCTGGAAGGTTACAGGTTCACTAGGAGGACTCATAGGACTCAGCATATACTCATACTTGCAGCTAAGATTCATTATAGTGAAAGGATATGAAGCAAAATCAGCAAAGAGAGAGAAAGTATGGGACAAAGTCTGGGGAAAGCCAGGTGCAAGCGTCCCCAGGGTCTTCCTCCAGAAGAATCCACAGGACATCATTTTCCCACCTGCGAAATGCCGTCTATCAGGGAAACATGCCGGAGACCCAGTTTCCGCGGCCTTCCCTGAGGGCCAGTGCAACAGGTACCTTCCACCTATAGCACTCGCCAGTATTCCAAGTTCCCCAAAGTTGAGCAGGTGCCTAGCACAAACTGGGTGCCCTGCACAAACAGTCCAGGCACAGCAAGCCAACCGCATCAAGCCTCAGAATGGTGAGAACCTTCCTGAAATCCAAACTCCCAAACACTAGCCATGGGCCCCCTGCAATTAGGCCCCCAAGGATAGCAGTCCCGGGCCTGCGTGTTAATTCCCTTCTGCACTGAACAGTTCTTAAAATATTTCACCACATGACCTTTCTTACTCCCTTTCTCCTGCTTTCCTCTCCCTTCTCTCTTCCCCTTCCTCTGGCCCTCCCCTATCTTCCTTCCCTCCTTCCTTCCTTAATTCTCTGAGAAATTTAAAATTCTTCATAGAAATTCCTGATAACCCACAGGCTTTGAGTTGAAGAATGTTTCCATTGGAGTAAATGGTGAAGATGGTAGGACCTTAGAAGTTGGACACTGGGGAAATGGGAAGTTGTGCACTGGTGAGTTAATGTTGACTTTGATGTTATCTGCCCACTCCACTACCCTACTAGCCACTCACCAACCTGGTTAGTCCAAGCAGCCATCTCTTGGTCCCCATTCATTCTTTCCAGATCAATATCACCTCTTTTGTGTACTTTGAGGCAGAATTGTCAGGTCTCACTTGGTAGGACTTCAGGTAGATTCAAAGCTTTGTCTTGAGGGAAATTTGGCACCACCTCTTAGGAACCTCTGCTGTTATATATCAGTACAGGAGGGAATGCTCTCTGGATAAGATATGATCAAGTTTCTAAATGTCCATGGTAATTCTGTCACAGATCATCTGGTATCTAAGCAGCTGGCTCTCTTCAGCCATCAACAGTGAGGAATGGCATTTTAGATACTTGTGTGAAAACTCAATCTTGAATTGATTAGTATCTCATTCCTGTCAAGGGCGTGACAGATACAACTGATATTTGGGAGGGGCAATCTAAGAGCCCCCAGATTTTTTAAAGCATATTTTCTGTACTCATTTAGAAAGGTGGAAGGCAGGAGGGGTTAGAGAAAGGTCCCTGGACCTTGGAGAAAGAAATGTCCTCCTTGAGCAAAATTAGTAAGACCAACACATGACAGGTCAGAGCAGCTCCTACCAAATTTGCCCACACTTTAAAAAGTATGTTCAATCTTTTGACCTGAGTATTTCCTCAGATACAGGATACAACTAAGAAAGTGGTGTCCTTCTCAATTTTGTACCCCGAATGAAGAAAGAATGTGTGAATATTGTGATTTAGGGTCATCTGCATGGAGTGAAAAGGCAACAACTAAAATAATTGGTCAGTGTGGTGCGTCCCCAGCAAGTTCTGTGGGCAAAGGTACCTGGGCCCATGACTCAAGTATGCCATTTCCCTGAAAGTTCTTTCTTCCTAGTGATGAAAGATGCGCCTCCTAAAATTCCAGAAATCAAACCAACTGCTCATACTATGACTTAATGTTCACCAAGCTATCTTTCCATGATAGCTTGGCCAAAAAAAAAAAAGCTGATCATTGTTAAACAATAAGTGGGTATGGTGCCTTCTATGCCATCTTTCGCATGTTCGGTTTCAGAGGATTCTCATTTCTTTTTTTATTTCACTAGGTGAAATAGATCGTCTTTCCCTACACATGCAATGCAGAGACCCACAGGAACACATGTACACCACAGTCTGTACACTTCTCGCTCACAGCCAGGTGGTCTGCTTTCTTGAATTTGCTCACACCCTGCAAAGTAAGAGGGATGAAGCCAGACAAGGAAGCAGACCCGGAGGGTCAAAGTAGATAAGAGTGATTCTGTCTTGACTGCTGTGGCTCAGTGGGTTGGGCCTTGTCCCACAAACTGAAAGGTCACTGGTTCATTCCGGGACAGGCTTATGGGGCATGCGAAAGGCAAATGATCCATGTTTCTCTCCCCCTCTTTTTTCCTCTCCCTTCCCCTCTCTTTAAAAATAAATAAAATTAAAAATTGAAAAAAAAATTTTAAAAGAATGATTTTTTTTCCATTTTTTTTCCTTTGGAATTACAATGTTTTGAATGGAGAAAAAAGTATATTCACCTCAGCAAAAGCTCAGGATACCCAACAAAAGGAAGCATACAATATGGTACTTGGAAATGATGGATAAAATATTTTAAATTTTTCCTAGAAATATCTGTAAACCCAAAGACTCTGGGAGCACATGACTTGAAGAGGAAAACTGTACTCCACCTTCTGGGAAAGTCTTTATTGTCTACAATTGACCCATCTTTAGGGAGAAGATAGTTAACTTGAATTACAAAGACACTGTTGGGCCCGCCCTCCGCCTATTCTCTGAGGACTGGGTGGGGAAAGGCTGCTTCCTATCTTCTCAGAGCTTTGGTATTTTCATTCCACTTTTCCTACCTTCAGGTCTCTCCCTCAGCATCCCCAGTGAGCTGATCTAGGCCACACCAATTCTTGGGGGTTTTTTTTCCTCCTTGTACTCTGTGCATTCCTAAACTCTACCTCCCCACAACTCACTTACTCTTTGACCATCACTCTTGGATTCTGCCCCACCACTCCTCTAATAGGGGTGTCCAACATTTTGGCATCTGTGGGCCACACTGGAAGAAGACTTGTCTTGGGCCACACTACAAACACAGACACTAATGAAAACTAATGAGCAAAAAAAGGTTTTAAGTAAATTTATGATTTTGTGTTGGGCCAAATTCATAGCCATCCTGGGCCACATGTGGCCTGCGGTCCACGAGTTGGACACCCCTACTTGAAAGATACACAAATATTCAAGGAACAATGTCCAGTATTTACAATTCCAGTAGAATTTGATGTGGTTACCTTTTTTTTAATCCTTACCCGAAGATATGTTTATTGATTTTACAGAGAAAGGGAGGTCGGGGGGAGGGTGGGGAGGGGAGAGAGAGAGAGAGAGCGAGAGAGAGAGAGAGAGAGAGAGAGAGAGAGAAACATGGATGTGAGAGAAATATTGGTCAGTTGCCTCCCATACACACCCTTGACCAGGGATCAAATATGCAACCTGTGTGCCCTGACTGGGAACCAAGTCCACAACCCCTTTGGTGTTACAGAATGACACTCCAACCAGTTGAACCACCTAGCCAGGACCCAACATTGTTAACTTCTTACTACAAACACGCTCTCCTTTCTTGGCTGTCATGACACAGGGCTTTTCTAATAATCCTCCTACTTCTCTGACCTCTACTCTGTTAGCTCCTATTTCTCCTCATGCCCTGTAAGTAAGGATATACTACAGAGCTCCATCTGTGAACCTTGGCTCATCTCACTTTAAATACATTCACCCAACTGAATGGGATGACTCCCTAATCTTTGTGGGGTTGACTCCTTAGTCTCTACAGCAATGACCCCCTCATGTGTACCTCCATTCCAGGACTTTCTCCTGATTTCCAATCTATAATTCTAATCACCCACTCGACATTTCTGTTTTGATATTCTACAGCCAAGCTTACCATGTCTAAAATGTAATGTTCTTTCTCACTCTAATTTTTCTGCATAATCTTCTCAGTGGTCACTACCATGCCCCCAGTTTCCCTAGACTCCTTCTTCCTCCAATCAGACTCCCAGTTTTGTTGATTATGCCCACCAAGTATCTCTCAAATCTAATTGTTCATTCTTTATTTCTTGGCTGGATTCCTACAAAAACTTCTTCACAGGCCTGACTGCATCCAGCTCTTCCCCTTCCAATCCATTCTCAATTTGGAAGCTAACATGACCAATATAACAATGCAGACCTGATTATGCAACCCACCAGTGTCACTTCTTCAATGATACCCATGTGTCTCAAGATAAAAGTCAAACTCTTTAACAACAATGTTAAGGCCATGTCCCCACACAATCCAGGTATAGTTCAAGGTATTAGTCTCTAAATTGGCCCTTCTTTTTCATATTCTCACACCTTATACAATGCACCTTTTCCTTTCTTCTGCTTAAAACACTCTTCTTTTATCTCTTCTCTATCTAGCTAACTCCAACTTATGAGAAAATTAAGGCTGAGGATCATCAGTTTATGTGTCACCACTTCCAGGAAGTCTTCCTAAAAGTCTCTTGCACCTTCTTTAATGATGAATTAAACACTCTCCTTTGCATCTGTCTCAGCACCCCTCCCACAATACTATACATCGCCTTTCACTTGTGTCAGTCTCATTGAGGAGAACACCTTGAGAACAGAGTGTACCTTTTAGATCTCCAGGAACCATCAAAGGGTCTGGGCTATGTCACTACTCCACATGTTAGTCGAATAAATGAATGGATAAGATTGATTTGAATTTTTAGCACGCAATGGTTTCCATCAAGAAAAAAGGTGGGAGGATTTATTTATTACAAATGTGTTTTAACTTCTCAACTCCATGCTTCTATTTTTAGTGAACTGCCAGGCAACCTCAACTTCAGTTTTCATGTATTGTAGGAAACAAGAGGACAGATGTTTGGGCAGTAAATCCAAACCTGGATCCCAGGGCTTAGTCATAAACTCCGTGGAATATTTTCTCACTGAATTACCAAAAATAATAAACTCAAATGATATGTTTATAATAGAAGGAAATACACATTTAGTCCTTTCTAAGCAAGAATAGTCTAAGCATTGTTTCAGAGAATAAATCACTCTGATCAAAGAGAGGCTATACACTTAGGTAAAAACATTGCATCTCCTTATTTATGACTACGCGATGACCCAATAGGATAAAATCTCAACCCTGACTCTTACTAGCTGTATGACTTGGGCAAGTTACTTAACCTTTCTAAATCTTCATTTTCTAGGCCAAAATTCCATCATTTACTGTGGGAAACTGATGTGAGGACATAGTGAGCTCTGTATGAAAAGACTGCCCATCCAGCCCCATGGCCTCAGTTACTATGGCCCATTTGCTAGAAATACTCTAAATTATCTTTAGTACACACTTAGGTGTTCTTGACCTTTCAGCTGACTCTTAGACTTTTTAGCTTGGATGACTCGTAGGCTCCTCAAACCTATTCTGCCCAACAGAATTCATGCTTTCCACCTGTCCCCCAAACCTGTTCATCCTCTAGCTTTCCATATCGCAATACCCACAGCTCAAGGAACATCTCCTCTAATCATCCAGTTGTGACACCAAGAAAAATGGTATCATCCTCCATTCCTTCATCACCCTGGTCCTTCACATCCAGGCAACTCACTCATTCAGCAAATGTTACTCAGGCCTTCTGTCAAGTCGTGAGACTCTACGTCCCAAAGATTCTGATGTCCACCCATCCTCCTCCACCACACTGCCCTCTTCTTAGGCCAGCCACCATCCCCCACAGCATGCCCCTAACTCGTCTCCCGCATCCACTCTTGCCTCTGGTAATTTGTTTTCCACACTGCAGCCAGAGTAATCTTCTCTTCTCTTCTAATCTAATCTTATCTACTTTTCAAAGTGTCTGTATAATCACATCACCCACTAGTTACTTAAAATGCTTCATAGCTCCCCATTACTTGAGAATAAAGACCAAAACCCTTCATGTAAACCATAGGCCCTACATGTTCTGCCCATTCCCTGGTTTCTAGCTTCTTATCTGCCATTTCCTCACTCTTTTCACATTTCACAACTTGTTTCACATTTTTCATCTTTGATTTTTTACCATAGCCCCAAGAAAATAAAATCGTAGCAGCCAAATCATCTTTTTAAAGGAGGGCCTCCTTTCAGCCCTCACTTCACCATTCCTCCCCTGCCACAGGGCCCTAGAGCAATTTTTTTCACTCTGCCTAGAATATTCTTCCCCCACTCCCTTTACTTAACTACTTTCTATTCAGCTTTCAGATGTCAGCTAAAAAGTCACTTCCTCAAGGATGCCTCAGAGAACAACTTCCATGAACCCTACACTGGTTGGCACTCTTCATGTCACCCTAAACTCATGGTTCATATCACTTAAGGTCATTGTAATTATCTACATGCTTAAGTGTTCCACCACACCAGTCATTCCCAATTCTGGCTGCGCATCAGATTCACTAGAGAACTTTGTAAAAATACCAACTCCAGATTCCTAACCCAGACTAATTAAGTAAGAATCACTGAGGTGGAGCCTCGGCATTGTTATTTCTTAATGGTTTCCTGGTGCATCTAATGTGCAGCCAAGGTTGAGAACCACTGGTTCAGACAAGGACTATGTCTACTTATCCACAACAGCCAAGCACACAGCAGTGTCGGCTTTGAGCAGGCACTCAATAAATGGTAACTGTAGTTATGATTGTTGTTGTTGTGGTCGTTATGGTCGATTTGTTATGATTAAGATCATAACATTTTTTCACATTTTTGGCACCTGTTATTCCAAGAAAATAAAATTGTAACAGCCAAATCATCTTCTTAAAATTCAGCGAGTTTCTATTTTCCTGTTGACATAGAGTTTCAGTTAAGGACTGGCCAGAACCTACAAGACATAATGTTTTCACAACAAGCCCCATCTCCAAGGTGAAACAAAATGC
This sequence comes from Mormoops blainvillei, assembly GCA_004026545.1. Taxonomy (NCBI): domain Eukaryota; kingdom Metazoa; phylum Chordata; class Mammalia; order Chiroptera; family Mormoopidae; genus Mormoops; species Mormoops blainvillei. The sequence continues at coordinate 96,647 of PVJD01005308.1, read as the reverse complement.
AGCATACTAAGAAACTCAATTCCTATCATACAATTTCTTTTTATGTAGGTATGTGTTAGTAATCATAGTCATTTGAATAGTGCCTTACTAATTTTGTAATGACATGAGTTCATTAGATGCGCTTCTTCATTCTGATACCATTTGACTTTTCTCTATTACAGATTTTCTCTCCTATAACGACCTATTTTACTAAACAATTGTCAACCCCACTCCCTGCCTTGGCTCAGTGGTTAAGACTGGAGTTTCTCTGGCTTGTAGTTTTCCTGTTCAGAGAACCTTCTAAAGACGTAGTTTCTGTAACCCAGTTCTCAACAATAAACCTGCTCAGAATCACCCAGAAGGCCTGTTGACACAAACGCAGCTGGGCCCCACCCACAGAGTTTCTGATTCGGTCTCTGTGGGGCGTGGTCAGAGAATCAGCACCTGACAATTGCCCGGTGATGCTGCTGCGGCTGCTGGTCCGCAGACCACACTTTGAAAACCGCAGCTTTAACTTACGATTCTCTGTAGCTGCCCCCTAGTTAATGACTAATAGTTTTAAAAAGAGAGGGAGAGAGAAGAGCACCTGTGAGGTCTTTTAGGGATACAGTGGGTGAAGGCCACTCAGTTTATTCTTTACATTTAAAACACGGTCATCAGCCTTTCTCCCACCATTTCAGAGGCACTCTGTCTGTGACCTTTTTGTGAACAACTCAACATATTCCACCTATGATTTTCTTTTCTTTTTTTTAGATTTTATTTATTTATTTTTAGAGAGAGGGGAAGAAGAGAGGGAGAGAAACATCAATGTGTAGTTGCCTCTCATGCACACCCTACTGGGGACCTGGCCCACAGCCCAGGCATGTGCCCTGGCTGGGAATCGAACTAGTGACCCTTTGGTTTGCAGGCGGGCACTCAATCCACTGAGCCACACCAGCCAAGGCAATTTTCTCTTTTTATAAGAAAGAGATCATGAAAGTGTGTGGGGGCAGCACACTTATCATCAGTTCCTAAAGGGCAATTCCCTTAGCCACCCTTGTTCACCGCCCTAAAGCCAGCCAGCTTTCGGAAATCACCTTCAGGATTTTTTAACACAATGGTGGGAAGAGGACTGAAATAGCAGCCAGAGAATTGCCAGGAAGCTCTTCAAAAAAAACAAGCTTCAAAATCACTTTGGAGATTTTTGTAACTGAATGCAGGTCTGGCTGTCTGCTGCTTTGAAAGCCAATACTCAAGAGGCAGGTGCTGATGTAAAGTAAAGTTTATTAAGATGCCAGCCACCTGGAAGATGAGGGACTCTTGTCTCAAAGCTCATCTCCACCTCTCAGTGCAGGCAGAGGTTTTTATAACAAAGATCAAAGGAGGGGGTTGCAAAGTTCTCTACATGCAGACGAGCCGGTCCACTCCGATAAGGACAGTGACGGTCCAGTGTGCGTCATACTGGTTTACTCCTCCTGGCTTCACGTCAACCTGACTTTAGGTTCAGAGGTCAGCAAATCTCCTGGAGCTGGGATGCCTAAAGGTCAGGATCTGTATCTTTTGAAGTTAGTGCCTCAGATTCTTACACAAACACGCTATTTATCTACAAGCTACATACTAGACAGAGTCAGCATTTACACAAGCTATGTCAGAAGAATGGTGTGGTGGGTTACAGTCTCCCTGCTGTTGCAGTTTCAGCAGGGATTGGGAGCGCGGGGTAGGGTTAGGAATTCCAAGTCACCCCAAAGGATGCTACTGAGCCCAACGCCAGCATCCTGGCAAGATACCAGTCGAGCAAGTGAGACGCCATCCCCGGAATAAACAGCTAGAGAACACGAAATTTTGAACTTTGTAGTTGCTCACTATGCCAGCATGATGCATTCGGATGTATACACAATACAGCTTCACTCTGCAAGGGGAGTGACTGGGATGACAAAAGGTTTCCTGTGCCCCCTCTCATTTAGGAGCTTGTGGGGCACTCTTAGGGTGACTATCTGTCCCAGTTTGCCCAGGGCCACCCTGCTTTTGGCATTTTCTTCAGACTCCCATCATCTTCAGTCACCCTTTCTCCCCATTATGCCATTCCCACTCAACTTCATTACCGCCTTCTTTGCAACCCTACAGGTATCCTCTCCTCCAAGTTGCACTCTGTAGGTAATTAGATAGAGCAAGGACAATGGGCCAGGTACAGAAGGTCACCAGGGTGGAAAGCCCTGGCTGCCTAGCAGTGGGCAAAACGGGGAGAACAGCCCCTTGCCCCTAGGGTGACCTTTCCTCCCCCAACATATTGCTGGTCACATGGTTTGGACCCCTGACCTTTCCTCCCTAGAGATAACATCTAGACTTCAGTTGTATTTCAACTCCGGGCCAGAAAAGCAGCAAAACCAGGTGGATGATGCCAGGACCAGCTGCACGGACTAATGACCCCCCACCCTGGCACTGACCAGTTAGTGGAGACCACAACCCTGAAAGGGCACACCTGGAAAAGCCAGTGAATATTCTATTGAAATCCTCCCCTGGGACTTCCTCTTAAAAACACAGGACCCAGGGCACTCTCCGGGAACACGCTGGGCCTTTTCCCTCCCTTGTTCTTCCCCACAAGGTGTGTTACCTTTATCTTCCTCTCCACTAGGCTCAAGGAACCTCCTTTTGCCTCTGTAACTTGTTTCCTGACCCACTTCTTCTACCTCTGTAACTTTCCAAATAAACTTTCTCTTACAGTTTGAGTCTTGGCTCTGAATTCTTCCCTAGCCAGAACCCAAGTTCTGAGGTTGCTGAATCAGCGTCCAGTCTGACCCCACTGGTCTAACACCTGGCTTTGTTCTCACTATCGCCAACACTGGTAACCTCTGGTAATTTTAGCATCACTTAAACAACTGTATTTTCTTCCTTGAGCTCAGTTTTCTGTCTGACTTCACTGTCATCTTCAGGCTTTCTACCATTCTAACTTTTAAAATACCCTATGAAAGTGATATATCTTTTTCAGATGACAAAAAGTCTCAGTGTTGAAAGGCTTCTTAGAATTCACGCACTCCAAGGTTCCCAGGCCTGACTGCACAGGAGAATCAGCTGGGATTTTTTCCAGCCCTGCCCAGATCAATCGCATTAGAAGCTCTGGGGACAGGGCCCAGGCACTGGTCATTTTTAAAGCACTTCAGGTGATTTTAATGTATAGCCAGGCTCTCAAATGTCTTCCAAGTGTCCAATCCATTTCTACAAAATTCTTAGGTATTTAACTTCTGCCATAAACTTTTCTAACGGGGACAGAAGAGCAAGTCCTTGTAGCCGGGGCCATTGCCAAACATCTGTAATTCCTTGGAAGCTCTTATCTTGACCTAAGATTTTGTTTCATTTTAACTTTCCACTCATTGATCCCAGCTCTAAGCTATGAAGCAACACAGAGTATGTTTACTTCTTCAATAAAAAAATTGTTTTTCAAATCCTCAAAGATAGACAGTATATAAATCCTCAAGTTTCCTTTTCTTGAGGCTAAATAACCCCAGTTCCATTACCACTCTTCACATATCACATTTGCCAGATCTCGCGCACCCTAATTACCCTCCACTACATTCCCTCCAGTTTGTTAATGTCCCTCTCAAAACACACTACTCTCAGCTGAGGGTAATACTACAGATAGAGCAAAGTGATTACATCCTTGATATGGAAACTTTAAATGACACCACCTAACACGTCTAGTTACTTTAGGTACTCATATTGAGAGTTGTGGTCCAGTAAAACCTAGAGGTCTCTTTCACATGCATTCTCTCTAAGTTAAGATTCTCACCATCTGTGTATCATTTAAATGTCAACCTTATGGTGCCAGCCCACCTTTCCAGCTTGATGATATCTGATTTTCTTATCTAACACATTGCACACTCACTAAAAGCTATGTATTGTGGGCAAATTTGCTAAATGTGCTTTCTATGCCTTCATCCCGATCATTGATAAAATGTGCCTTACAAGACTGGGAAAAGGACAGAGCCCCGTGGTAGAGTCCCCTGACAACCCATGTTCAAGGTGGATTTCAAACCATTTGTCAACATGATTTAGTCATGATTCGTGCTAATACCAATTCTCTTATTTCCTATCCAGTCCCTATTTCTCTAACTCATCTTTAAGCATATCATAAAAGACTTTGCTAGACATCTTCTCATACTGAAGTATAACAAGTAAAATGATAAAATATTTGTGATTTGCTTTAAAATATTCCAATACCAACAACAAAAACATTTGGTAGACGGGAGAATAATAGAAGAAACAAAAACCTCAGGGTATTGCTAATTGTTGCAGATGGGTAGTGGTTATATAGAGTTTCATCATACTATTCTCTTCTTTTTGTTTTTGTTTGAAATTTTCTGTACCTAAAATATGTTGTGACCCTCTTGCTAAAATAAAACGCACTATACCTGTGAATTTTAGAGACTGGCAAAATGATTAACTCTAGCACCCTCCTAACACGTCTTCCAAATTGAGGTAACTTGATATACCTTGATTTAGCAAATCCATGCCAGTTTCAAGTGATGCTAACACATTTTCCATATTTATTTCAAGATTTTGACAAGAATCAATTTCACGTGGAGTTTCCTGAATCCATCCTTTCCATATTTTATGATTTAAGTGACTAACTGAGAATTTAAAGAACGTCATCTTTGTAAAATTCTTTAAAGTCATTTAGAAAAGTTAAGGGCTGTTTTAACAACTTCTTAATGATGAACGTTTTTCTTTGAATTGATTGAGCTACATTTTTCTAGATTGAAGCAAAATATAAGTTCAGAGGTTCCAATTCATTGTGCGTCCCTCTTCCTGTTCATGTTCTAGCACTGAACCATAACCAAAATAACATCTTTTTTGTTATCTTTAGCATTTTTTCCTGCATGCCTCATCTCCAAGTGTCTAAACATTCTTCTCAATTGCTTGCCATTTTTTTCTCTATTGTACAAATCCTTAGGGGAAACTTTTTTTATTTTATAAAAGTCATGGTCACCATAGAAATTTTTAGAAAATAAATAAATACATAAAAGAAAATTAAATTCATCCATAATTTCTTTTTTTTCTTTTTTTAAAGATTTTATTTATTTACCTTTAGACAGAAGGGGAGGGAGGGAGAAAAAGAGGGAGAGAAACATCAGTGTGTGGTTTCCTCTCACAGGCTCCCTACTGGGGACCTGGCCTGCTACCCAGGCATGTGCCCTGACTGAGAATCGAACTGGCAACCCCTTGGTTCACAAGCCAGTGCTCAATCCACTAAGCCACACCAGCCAGGGCTCACCCAAAATTTCTGAGCTCCTTATCGAAGTCCTTCTGGTCAAGTAAATGTTTTAAATACCTTTCATTTTTTACCCATTAAGATTATTTATGAGTACATAATCTGATTTCTCATTTAGTTGGTTATTTCATTTTTAGGCTCTTGTCTTTTTTGAGCCATATTTTTAGCAAATCTGACTACAGGATCTCACCAATCATCTTCCTGATTTTGTTTTATAACCTGCCTACCTAAAAATTGAGGCCTGTGTCTGGCTGCCTTACGTTTTTCTCCTTCGGGATTATTGATGCCTAAATGAACTACCTTCTTAACCACAACTTTCTTTTGAATCAGAATTAAATCAAGGAAGAAGGGTACTAATATCTTTAACTAACTTGCAAAAAGAATCTGCAAGGAAAATCAGAAATTTTTCACATGTTCTATTTTTGGAAAACTCTATTTGCAATATCTACCTAGATAAAGTACAGTGTTTCATAATTTCATAATTGAAAGGGGCTGGACTGTGGGATAATGGAGGAAAGTGTTGCCAGCATTATTGTGACCTTTCTTATGCTAAGCACTTCACATAATTTCTTTTTCACTCAATACTCTTAAAGGTCCGATAAGTTAAGTACTGTTTTAGTCCCTGTTTTACAGATAAGAAAAATACGAGATAGATTAAGCAATTTTCCCAAGACAAAGATGGCAGGACATCTTCAAAACACTAATAGTTTGCACATCCAGTGTGCAGAACCCTCCTGTGGTTGAAATATCCCACTGATAGTCTATTTTGCTTCTGTCCTTGCTTTGTAATTTGCAATAGAAACATTTCACCCGAAGCCTCCACTTCGCTGGGGTAATGTATCTTATACAATAATGTCCTTTTCACTCTCCTTCCTTTGTATTATTACCCAAAGCCCGGCAAGGAGCTGCCAATCTTAGGCTCCTGTAAATTTAAACAGATAGACAATCTCTTTAACGTTCCCTCCCTCTCCTAAAACACCTATATCTTTGAATAAGAAACAGACTTCACTGCCCTTGGTTAATTGGAGGCCCAGCCTGCTAAGCCTTTGTGACACGTAGAGCTTCTTGCTTACGCAGAGTAGAAGCAGCCTATGGATTTCAATCAGTTAAACTATGATTTGAAAAAACAAATGAAGATGGTCAAAACAAAGCTTGAAATACTCTACACTGATCAGATTTCCCTAAAAGCTGTATCAGTGAATCACAGATCTGATCTCCTTTTTGCCCTCTCAGTTCTTTTCCTGGAAATTAATAGTTTATTATGCTTCGCATTGGACGATGCACCTAAATAAAAAACCGAAAGCAAAACAAAAGCTGACCTGGGGTCTCGAGTTACTGGCGTTCTCAGCTTTTGTTTCCTCGACCGTAAGACGAGCACTAACGGCAATACCTCCCTGACAGGATTGTTAGGAGGGTTAGATTAAATCGAATAATGTGTAAGAAGCTGCCGCATGAACTGTAAATTCAGTGGTTACGATGCTTATGATACTGATGATTATAGTTCACAAGGCCATACCTTCATTTACAACCAATATGCAAAATCAAGTATGCAAATGTGCAATGCCCAAGTAACCAGAAGCTTTTTAAATACATTTGTAAATGGTGTTGAAAAGTTTTAAATGGCCCAGATTTCCAGGGTCCCTCTTTTTCTCATGATAGGAAAGTCGAGGCTGGATGAGAAGATGCCTGTCACTGCAGCACTGCCAGCTTTTGCTGCTGACAGTAGGAACTGAGGAACCAGGATCTAGGACTGCGCTTGGCTTGGTAGGTACTGGTCCTGAGTTGCCATCTTCCTTGGGGAGCAACATTAGCCTCAGATTCTAGAATCAGGGTTCACTTTCTCAGGCACAGAACGGGGATGCAGTAAGAAGGCAGGGGAAACACACACCTTCTTCCTCCCCTGCTAATCCCGCCCCTTCCTCCCGGCTCGCCTTGCAGGTCCCTTTCAGGGCAACATGGAAGTCCTTGGGCTCAAAGTACCCGCTGTCCCCCGCTGCTTCTCACTCTACTAACTTCCAATTTGGGGGAATCAAATAAAAAATACCTGTGGTGGCCTTGAAGGTGAAAGAAAGTTGAGTAGTCCTTCACACCTTAGAGTGAATTGTTGAGACGGATTGTGTTCCCAAAACCTGGCTGTGACAAAGCTAAACAGAAAGAACAGGGGTTTGAAGGCAGTATAGGAAGGCGAGGGGCAAACCACTCGCTGGGACGCTGGGGAGCAAAGGGCTTCGGGCAGCACCCAGGCACTGGGCAACAGGGCAGAAGGACGGAGAGTCAGGGGGCAGGCGAGCGGCTCAGCAATGAGGCCCTGGACAACGCGTCTGCTTCACCAGCCCCCAGGTTTACCAGCTACTCACCCTGCCTTCCTCCTGCCTCGTCCGGGGAAAAGAGCAGCATGGCTGGACTCTAGGCCAGGAAAACTCCTGTCGTCCTCACGTTCACCCTCATCATCACCCTCTGTTGTTTGCTTGCCAGCTGGGTACCAGGCACTGTGCTAAGCACTTTACATGCATTATTCATGAAACCCTCACTACACTGTAGACGTCATTAACCCATTTGCACTTGAGGAAACCAAGGGTCAGAAAGTTGGCTAATACGCTCATGGTCCCACAGAAAGTGCAGAGCTGGATTTGAACACAAACCTGTCTGACTCTGGGGACTCTATGCTCTTAATTATTAAGGGGAACTGACACTCATTTAACTCTTCTCTCCTCTTTCCCCCCTAACGCTCACCCTAGCCTCCTATCCACTTCCTTCAGCCAAGTGTGGTCAGTTTACATAGTGATCTTCTGAGAAAATTTGCCTCATAAGCTGTTAGGTTGGGCTTTGTGACTGACCTTCATGTCCTGTGACCTTATGATCTTGGCCACAATTATTCCAGCAACTGCTGCTTGAACCAAAGCCTGGGCTGGACTTGTGTCATCTCATTTAATCCTCATAACAAAGCTGTAAACCAAGTACAAAATATTAATCCCATTGAAGGGGTAGGAAAACTGATGCTCATAGAAGTTACCTGCCTGAGGTTGTACAGCTAGTAAGAGGCAGAAATAGGATTGGAAGGTTGGTTCATCCAAACGCTTGAACATTCTGCTCTACCTCCTGTTTGGGGGAAGTTAAGAAGCCCTCCTGAGTGTAGTCGGTGACAGTAGGGGGGAGTTGTCCAGCCCCTGCATCAGGAGATGCAGACAGAGCAGAGTCAGAGGACAGCCGAGTTTTTACGACGGAAGGGTGATCAGACAGATGTCCACAGTAGCTGTCCAGTCACGTGATCTGGCACTGTGCCCTCATGAAAAGGTCTCCCAATCCAACTGATATGCAGCAGAGTCTGTTACCTGTGTTTCCTGACTTTTCCACGTGGGCCTGTCAATTCGCTTCAGGTAACTGAACCTAGTCCTTGTCATTTGTGCCTCACACATACACACTCCCTTAGGTTCAAACTCCCTGCAACACACCTCATTATGACTTTGTCCTGATGGAATGGAGTGGCAAGAGCCTTAGAGCCTTATAGACTTTGATGCTTGAATCCTACCACCAACCCCAGCCTCCAGCTTTACTTCCTCCTCCAGCAAGTAACTCTTTCCCCTCCTTCATTGTCTGCCAGCCCCAGAGAAAGGGGCACTGAGGCCCAGGGGTGGTTTCCAACAGGCCCGGAGTGTTCCAGGTACATCAAATGTTTCCTGACGGACCATCAAGTCAGGTGCAGTGTGCATCTCAGAAGGCCACGCAAGTATTGACCTCCGCAGCATCCACGCTCCAGGTCCACCAAGGTCTTAGAGTGACTAGAACAAAGCCGGAATCTTTTTCCAGGCCTCTAAACCCTGCAATTAGCCCCAATCTCTACACAAGACATCAGAGCTCCTAGGAGTCCCCACATCTCTGAGGCTGACCAGAGCCAAGAGCTTCTGGTGAGAGTCTGTGGAAATGTTGGCAGCCAGCCACAAAGACATTTTTAGTGCTCCCATAAAGTCTGTGTGTTCTAAGGATGGGCTATTCCAAGAAAGATCCAGGGATACAAAAGGCTGGATTTCCTGGCTTCGGTGTCTCTTCCCTTTGATACTTTCTATCTTATGGTTAATTTGGCAAATGGTCTCAGAGCTATCCTGCTCTTTACTACAACCACAAAGAAAAACTGAACAAGAAAATCACTTAGTTATATAAAGTGTCCCGCCATACTTTTCCCTTAGGAAGGCAGATATAGTATCAAAAACAGACAAAAAGAAAACATTTGACTAGGAACTTATATTTTTACATAGATTTTCTCCCTCTTTCCACCCTTCTTTGTAGGGCCTCCTGCTGTTCTATTACTTAGTCGCCAAATTGTTTTATCTCCAAATTTGTTCCTCCTTTCCATAATCAGTAATATCTAGAAGCTGGGTTCCCAAGGCAACCACAAATATTTGTTATTCTTTTTGCCATGTGACTTACTCTAAAAATAAATTCAGTTATTCTTCCTGCCATCAAAATGCCAGTAAAAATATAAATGGATATTGGTTTTTTATGCATACCTGTAAAATAGAGAAGGTATAACACTACCTGGGCAAAATTTCTAGGAATACTGTGAAAGTCCTAAAATAAAAGATAATATAAAAATTGAGGTGTTAGATTATTATATCTTTAAAATAAAAGAAGCAAAGGAAAGCTCTTGGAAGACGAATTAAAGCAAGCTGATACACACATGCTCACATGCACCCTAACAGTAGAGTCTTTTCTTTTTTAGAAAGGGAATAGCAAAGAGAAGAGTACACATCTGCTCTGAGGTCTAGTGAAGATTTAGCCTTTTTCCTTTGAAATGCCCCCTGATGTCCCAGCCAAGGACACCCCCAAGACTTCCATCTGAAGCTGACAGTACTTGAAACCAATTAACAAACAAGATATTCTTTCTGTTTTCATGTGACTCTGGAGTGGAGGACCTTTCAGAAACCCTGGGTAAAGTCTCCATTTAAGGTTCCAACACAGTAATGACCTCACTACACAAATCATTGTGAATTAGGGAGTTGCCAAATTAAATAGGGGCTAGCAGATGGCTGTGTTACAACAGTAATAGTGCTGTTCATAAAACTTTACATTTTCATAGTTTGCAACAATAGTTTGCAAACACAGTTATGTCCACTCTCCTTTTTGATACTCAGAGAAACTCCTCAGCACAACAGAGGATACATATACACACATGCACACACACACACACAATCCCATTTTGCAGGTAAGCGAAAACTGAGACTAAAGAGCAAGGGGACTTGCCCAATCTGTTTGTGGCCTAGGATGCAATTCGACCAAGGCTTCCACTTCCAGCCCCGTGTCTTTTTATCGTAGATGCCTCAGCATCCCCGCTATTCTCCAAGGATCCTGAAGCTAATAGGATTTGTGATACAAAGGACTGGGAGTTTAAAGAGCAGCCTTAGAGCTTTTAGCAAATCTATCCAGAAAAAGATAAAATAATGGCAAGACTGGCAAAACAAAACAAAACAAAACAAAAAACAGGAAGAACTGAGATGAACTAATGCAAGAGAGAGTCACTAAGGGAACAGAAAATATTCTCTCTCTTCCTCCTTCACATCCTTCCTCCTCATGACTGGACTTTACAAATGTCCCTCTCCTCCAATATTTGATAGTCTTTAAAATACTTTCGCTATTTTTTCTTGCAACTCTCATATTAATATCAGTCACATTCATGTCACTATCTCCTTTGACACATGTTCCTTATTTGACATGCTCTCTGAATCTTTCCCCATTCTGGACATACTCACCCACCTAGTTTGTGATCTCACTTCCAGTGTAATGCAGAAAGAAAATGTACCACCCACAAAGTGATTTTCAGTTTTTCATTCAATAAATCAACCAAAAAGTAAATAAATAAATATGTACTGAATCATGAGGGAGCTTTTTGAGGTGGTGAAGGTGCTCTCTATGTTGATGGGGCAACAGGGTTGTTTTAGGGGTAAATGAAGTTGTGAAAATCTAGTACTTAGCACAGGGCCTGGCGCAACATCAGTTCTTCCTGGATCCCTACAAATCGGTGCCTTTATAGCACTAGCTCTGCAGTATTGTCTTCAGTTCAGAGCAGTGTGTTTTGATAGAGATACTAACAAACTGGAGGATGGAAGGTCTAAAGAAGAGAAGGAAGCTGCTACTCACAGAATTTCCATCAGCAACTTGCTCTTCTCTTTTTGGCCCTGTCCAGCTTTGCCCCGCCCTGGTGAAGACATAATGGATCTGTCTCCTGAGTACCAACTCTACCTAATTTCTCAGGTGTATTAGAAAACTTCTTCACCCTAGTGGGAGAACATCTGAAAACCTATGACTGCCCTCATGCCTGGGAACAAGTGCCCTGGAAGGAATTTAACCCACCCTTTGGGAGAATCTGTCAAACCTCCTTAGCTAAATCCATCCCAGAATGTGTAACAGTCTGTCTGGCTACCCAGGTCCTGGTCCTCACTTCATTTCCACCCTAGCACTAGGGCCTGACCGCAAACGTTGACCAAATTGGTAGGGGGCTAACTCCCTCTACTGGTTTCAGTCCACTCCTTTCATGTAGTATCTGGTCTGTTTCCAGTGTCTTCCTGGTGCTCATTCAGACAAACCTCCTTGTCCAATGATTTGGCCAGAGAGCAAGAATATATTCCCCAGATGCCCCTGCAGCTGGAACCCACACCCCAGATCAAAGCCCTTGAATACAGCCATGGCCTGGATCAAATATGACTTTATTCCTCTCCTTTGGCCATGATGATCTACCCAGGGCAACTTCCTTTTACTCTCTCCCATCTGCAAAGAGCTTCAGGCACATTTCATATCTGCAGATGTTCCATTTAGAACACTGACAAGTGAGGAAGGGAAAAAATTACAAAGAGCAGATATATGAGCTCATAAAGCAAAGCAGTCTATTGAGGATTTAGTGTAGGGGTAAATAGGTCTAATAACTTTAATAGACTTAAAAATTTTAATAGTCATTGCTGTCTTACAATGTCATTCATTCATTCATTATGTACTCATTCATATACTCATGCCTGAACTGATTTGAATCACAGATTGCCCGCAATGTGTTTGGTACTGGATACGTAAATATGAGTAAGACCTAATCCTTGCTCTTAAAGAACCATAAAAATTAGTATTCAGAATGCCACTGCCATCACCTTCACTTAGCAAGTGAAAGTTTTATGTCTGGTATGCTTTGTTAAAGAAAAAGATTCAGCGCATCTTAATAGATTATATGTATGCACTGTTCTGTGCCGTGCTATAAGGGACTTGAGCACGCTCAGGTTTTCTTACCCACGCTGGGGAGGGGATGGGGTGGTCCTGGAACCAATCCCTCGCCGATAACAAGGGACAAGGTAAGTTAACTTGTCCCTTGATATCTCAGAGGGATTTTTGACTTTGGCGGGGGTGTGGGGGGGATACCAGTGCCTCTAACCCCAGTGTTGTTCAAGGGTCAACTGTCTAAGATAATTACATTCAACAGTGTCAGCTTAGTTGGCACAAAATATAATGTGTGAGCTTCACTTCTATAAGCCTTGAGTCTGGCATTTCTAGATCTTCATCGTACCTTTGGCCTCCTAGTTACGTGGCGTTACCCTTCCTTCCTCACCTCCAAAATGAGAACAACAGTAGCTCACAGCTCAAATGAGGAAATGTGTACAAAGTACTCACTACGGAGCCTGGAAAACCACTATTTAGGTATTTCCCTTTTCAAATATGCATGTATGTTTTTATTTATGCACATTTCATTAACAAGATGTCTTCATTTTTCAGTATCACCTTAACACCTCCATTTGGGGTTACTAAGGTTAACCCAATTGGTCTTGAAAAGGAGATTAAATGTTAAAGCAGTAACCAACAAAGACAACATATTCATAAGCCTAATTAAAAAGGGAGTAAACAGAAGTAAGAAGCCCACAGTCCTCAAAATTAAAATTTGTGAGAAACTTATCACAACTACCACCAATTAGGAAAGATGTTATAGCACATGAAACTTCCCAGGTTAAAAGTAAACTAATCACAAGACACATTAATAAAATGCCAGCATCTCCTTCAAGGCTGTCTTCAAACCATATCTGGTCTCTGTATTAAGTTATAGACACCACACATAGCGAGACCTTGACAGCGAGGAGCTCATTCTAAGCATTCCAAAAGGTTAAGTAAGTAGGGCTTGACAAAAGAGCAAAATACAGGAGGAAAGCCTAGGCCTCCTTCAGGCTGGGGGACGGCAGACATGGAAGAGTCATGACAATGTCCTTTCAAACATCAGAGGAACTATCCTATGGGGATTTAGATTTGGTCCATCTCTATGGCCCAGAGGGCAAAACTAGTAGTGCTAATGGCAGAGGGAAGATGTGGGGAAGGAGGAATAATTCAATAAAACATTAAAAAGATCAGACCTTTTTAAGAGAGCTGTTTAAGACAGTAAGACAACTGTCTCTGGGGGTTGGGGGCAGTAAAGTATAGGAGGGCAAGAAGAGACTTTATGGAGAGGATCCAAGTTGATCAAGAAGCTGGACTATGGATCTGGCTGGTCCATGATAACTTTCTCAGGCTTTTGTGATAAAAAATAAATACAATAAAACAAAACAATGATATACTCTCTAAAATCCATTAACTATAAAATGAGGAAAATAATAACATTGACCTGACAGAATTGTGTGAAGATCATAGTATGTGAAAACGTCTTTAACATGAAAGACAGAGATGAAAACAACACTGAAGAATAAAAAACAACAAATTTCAATTACTGTTCTCAGAAAGATGAGAAAATATTGCATCTGCAACCAAGAAAGTCTACAATTTTATTTAAAGAAACCATCAGAAAATAAAAACGAGTGTGTAGAAATTTAAGCTATAATATCTGAAATAAATTTTAACATATGAGTTGAAAGGTAAAGTTGAAGAAATGTCCTAGAAGGTAGAGCCACCTATCAGGGTATGGAGAAAAAAAAGAATGAATTAAAATTTTAATACAAGAGGGACAACATCTGACCAATAGGCCTTCCAGAAAGAGAGAACAGAGAAAACCAGAGGAAGGAAATTATCAAAGAAACCATATGAGAAAATTCCCCCAAACTGAAAGATCTGTTGCCAAATGCAAAGAACAGAATATTCAACACAACAGATGAAAATAAACACACACCAAAGTGCATAAATTTTTAGTATATAACAGATAATGAAAAAAATCCTAAATGCTTCCTGGAAACGGTATGGTAGGAGAAACAAGGGACAAAAAAGCATAATTGGGACTAAGAATAACAGTGGACTCTACAATTCTAAAAGACACAAAGGCCTCTTCATTCTTCCTCTAGTGCACCTTTCTCAGGAAGTTACTAGAGGGTGTGTTCCCCCCAAATGAGGTAGTGAGCCTAGAAAGAGGAAGAAAGAAGTTAACAGAGAATCAACACAGAAGAAAGATCAAGGGAAGCCCAGGAACACAACTATGCAGCAGACCAGGAAAGCTGCCAGAACAGGACAGCAGATTTGGAGAGGAGGCTTTAAAAAAGAACAGACGAGAAAAGAAGAGGGGTGAAAAAGAAAAGATTACAGGCTATGTAAGAAATTATACTGAATGATTTGCAAAAAAGAATTACTAATAGAGACATGGAAAACAAAGCAGATGAAGAAATGAGGCCTTATTAATAATGCCAGTAAAAATAAAAAGTCATACAGGAAAGGAAACCTAAGGCACAAACGATACTTAACTAGACATGCTAAGGTGAACACCGGGTACTGATTTAACTAAAAAGTGTGATATCGCCATATAGGGATGGTGTGGAGAGGGCAACCCCTCGCGGAATATTAAAAAGTACTCAGCTACCACAATACGAAAGCAACAAGTAACATCTAAATTAGCAGCGGAAGCACAAATCCCTGAAGAAAACCTAAAAAGATTAAAAGTGGCTACTCTGGAGAATAGGACTTAAGTGTAGACATGAGGCAGAAAGTGATGGGATAGGAAATGGCTGTTCTTTATCATGACTTATGAAACTCGATTGTTAATTACAGGGAGGGGCAAAAGTAGGTTTACAGTTGTTTGTATGGAAAAATACAAAAATTAATAAACAATAATACAAGGATAGACTGTTTCACGTACTCACAACTTTAAAAGAACTTTTGCCCCGTCCAGTATATGCATGTATCACTTTAGTGAAAGATAATACTGATTTTTTTAAAAAGAAAAATTCTGCCATAATTATCAAGGTCTGTTCTGCTTCAAGGCTGTTATTTGATTCCATGTCCCCTAGGAGAGCTGTCATCACCACCGGCAAACTTCATTTACAAGGCAGAGTAAGGAGAACCATTGCCAATCTCACTAAGTTGACATTCTAAGAGTTTAACAATTTTCAGTGTTGTAAACACATATTCTCTTTTTAATCCAAGATAATTTCCTCATTCCAGTTTCATTCTTATTTTCACCTGCTTTTGTTATTTCAAATTCAGGTGTATTTCCTATTTTGGGGGGGAATTTTTTTTCTGGGCTATTCATATCCCATTTTTAGATATTCTGTTACAGTACTGGCTCTCAGAAAGCAAGCAGATATCTTATAATTGTAGACTTGTGGGAAATGAGCACACAAATTTTACTTGAAAATTTAAAATAAGGCTAACGGCCTATTTGCTGTTTTCACATGTTCTTTTAAAAGATGCTTAATTTTTTACTAGTCAATTAATTTCCATTTAACGCTAAAATTTTTCCATGTTAGAGATTTCTAAATAAAATTAATTTTTATGACTGCAAAATTATTATATGCTTAATATTAAAATTTTGGAAAATATATTAAAGTATAAAGGAGAAAAATAAAATGTTCTCTCTTTTGATCACCCATTAATGATCTTTTTAGTACTTTACTGTATATCTTGCAGGCCTTCCTCCTGTGCATATTTGATGTCTACATTTATTACGGAAAATTTTTTTTGAAAAAAATGGGTTTTGGTTGTTCAACTTTATACTTTGCTTTTCTCTTAACACTGTTGATTTCTCTTGTCCTTGGAAATTCTTTTACATTATTTGATTATTGTTTCATATATGGATATCTGTTACCTTAGGCTATTTCCAATTGTTCACTATTACAAAGAGTGCTCTAATAAATGCCCAGTAATGCATCTATACATGCATCCGGGCTGCTGTGCTTAGGGTAAGCTCTCATAGCAGATGTGCTGGTTCCGAGTGCAGACATTTTTAAGGCTTAAAATAGTTGTAGCCAAATTTTCCTCTGGGAAAGTTTACTCCTTGCACTCTCACCAACAATTTGGAAATAATCATTCCCTCCATTTTTCTTTAACAACGATGGACATTTTTAAATAAAAAGCTTTGTCTTTTGTGATGTGAGAAATCCAGCCCTGACTGGGTGCTTAGGAATCATGGCAGGGCTTCCAAAATTTATCCTGAGGATAAGCTGGGATATTTCCTAGAGCATATTCTTGACATCTAGGATCATCTCACATATTAGGATGAATCATAAGATATTGCCAATACCTGACAGTTTTTGACTTACAAACTGTCAGTTTCAAATGGTTCAGCCTAAGAAATATATTTGTAAAGTTGGAGAAGGTATTATAAGTAAAGAATTAGCCAAATTGCCATTGCCTTTTACAAGTTTCTCCGTTACGGAAGAGCTACCAGTACAACCCGCTAATGGGAAGGCCCTGCTGTGCTTCTGCTGAAGGAGTTCAGAATAGGCCTCCTCAAGGTGTACCGTTTTGGCATGTGAATTATTTTGAGCCAATGAGAATCGAGACCCTGAGGACTCACAAGAAACTTTTACCTCTCACTTAACGAATTTAAATTCGGGGCCTTTCCTCTAATGAGCTATGACCAGAGATAACTTTTCGTGACCTATCTATAGGGCAAGGCAAACATATAATTACTGAACATCTGCTCTTATCATCCTGAGAACGACATTTCTCCCCTCTGAAGTCTTGACATGCCTTAGCTCATCCTTCACCCAGAATGCCATATAAAACTCATTTTAACTTTCTGTCTCTGCACATCTCATGTATGCCAGGTCTCTGACTCTTCTATGTATGTGGGGTTCCCATATATTCGCATGTAATTAAACTTGGTTATTTTCTCTTGTTAATGTGTCTCATGTTGATTTAGTCCTAAGACCAGCCAGAAGAAACGAGAAAGGTAGAGGAAAGTCTCTCCACCCCCCTCCCTACACTGCCACCCTGGTTGGATGGGTTGGGGTGAGTCAAAGTGAATCACAACAGGGTATGATGGGGACCCAGTCACTGGAGTCCACTGAAAGGTGGCCTTCATGTAGAGAAGTACTACTGTGAAGCAGGATTTTGGAGAGAAAATATATAACAAGTAAGGTTAAAAAGAAGTTAGAGAAATTTCAGGAATGCTTCAAGTGCATGAGGGAATATCTAATGGGTGGTGGTGTTTGACTAATGCTAGAAACATTTATAGCCCTAATGGGGAAAGTTATCTGAGAAACACCATTTTCTCTCATGAGAAAAAAATATATCTCTAATTGTTCAGATTATGCCCACAGATGAATTAGAGAACTAGCCTGGTATGGCTGGGAGCCATTGAGTTTGCAGGAAAAAAATATGTCATCAAGGTCCAAGGAGTCCTACAGGACATCAATAACAAGAAGCTTAAATGTAACAGGAAGCATGGTATCAAGAAAAGGGGTCTTTTAAAAGGCAGCCACCAACCAGCTGGGCAAATTGGGCACATTTCTTCCCAACTCGAGACTGCAGTGTTTCTGTCACTCATATGCTACTGTAATTTGGAGAGCAATTTGGAAATTCTACTTTTAGGAATTAACCCTTGAGAAATCTTCAAAGAGACTTCCGGCCAAAATGGAGGCATAGGTAGATACACTTTATCTCCTCCCACAACCAAAAGAAGAACAACAACAAATTTAAAAACAAAATATTACCAGAAATGCCAGAAAATCAAACTATATGGAAGTCTGACAACCAAGGAGTTAAAGAAGAAACATTCATGTAGACTGGTAGGTGGGGCAGAGACGGGCAGCCAGGGTGGAGAGGACACGTGGCAAAGTGGTGGCTGGAGAACCCAGCAGTCCCACATTTCCCTGCAGATAAACCAGGAAGAACAACTGGGGAGTGAGAGAGACCATTCAACACAGGGTTCCAGTGCAGGAAAAGAAAACCTCAAAACTTCCAGTGGTAAAAATCTGTGGGGTTTGCAGTGGCAGGAGAAACTGCCAGTCTCACAGGAGAGTTCGTTTGAGAGACCAACAGGGTCCTAGAACGTACACAAATCCACCCACCTGGGAATCAGCACCAGAAGGGCCCAACTTGCTTGCGGGTAGCAGGGGAAGTGACTGAAAGTTGGCCAAGAGCCAAGCAAGCAGCATTGTTCCCTCTCTGACCCCTCGCCGACAGACAGCCCCACAAGGGAGTGACATGGGTTGCCCCGCCCTGTTGAACACCTAAGGCTCCGCCCCTCACAATGTAATAGGCCCTGGAGACAAAAAAATATGGCCCAAATGAAAGAAGAGATAGAAGCTCCAAAAATAGAACTAAGCAATGAAGAGATAGCCAATCTAACAGATGCAGAATTCAAAGTATTGATAATCTGGATGCTCACAGAATTGGTGGAGTATGGTCGCAAAATGGAGGAAAAGGGAAGGCTGTGCAAAGGGAAATAAAGAAAAATACACAGGGAACCAACAGTGAAGGGGAGGAAACTAGGACTCGAATCAATGATCTGGAGCAGAAAGAAGAAATAAACATTCCACCAGAACAGAGTGAAGAAACAAGAATTCAAAAAAATGAGGAGAGGCTGAGGAACCTCCAGGACAACTTTAAATGCTCCAACATCTGAATCATAGCGGTGCCAGATGGAGAAGAGGAAGAGCAAGACATTGGAAACTTATCTGAAAAAATAATGAAGGAGAACTTCCCCAATCTGGCAAAGGAAATAAACTTCCAGGAAGTCCAGGAAGCTCAGAGAGTCCCAAAGAAGTTGGACCCACGGAAGCACATACCAAACCACATCATCATTACATTACCCAAGATTAAAGATAAGGAGAGGATCTTAAAAGCAGCAAGAGAAAAGGAGACAGTTACCCACAAAGGAGTTCCCATGAGACTATCAGCTGATTTCTCAAAAGAAGCCCTGCAGGCAAGAAGGAACTAGAAAGAAGTATTCAAAGTCATGAAAGGCAAGGGCCTACATCCAAGAATACTCTATCTGGCAAAGCTATCATTTAGATTGGAAGGGCAGATAAAGTGCTTCCCAGATAAAGTAAAGTTAAAGGAGTTCATCATCACCAAGCCCTTATTACATGAAATGTTAAAGGGATTTACCTAAGAAAAAGAAGATGATCAAAAATATGAACAGTAAAATAACAACAAACTCACAACTATCAACAACTGAACCTAAAAAAGTAAAAGCAAACACAAACTAAAGAAACAACTAGAACAGGAACAGAATCACAGAAATGGAGATCCCATGGAGGATTATCAGCGGGGAGGGGCCAGTGGAAGAATGGGAGAAAAGGTACATGGGATAAGAACCATAAGTGGTAGGTACAAAATAGACAGGGGGAGGTTAAGAACAGTATAGGAAAGGGAGAAGCCAAAGAACTTATATGTACAACCCATGGACATGAACCAAGTGAGGGGAGCGCTGGTGGGAGGGCAGGCGCAGGGCGGAGGGGAATAAAGGGAAGAAAAAAATGGGACAACTGTAATAGCATAATCAATAAAATATATTTGAAAAAATAAATCTTCAAAGACATGCACTGAAATCGATTCATGTGCAGTTATTTATAATAATAAAATATTAAAATCTCCTCTATGTTCCACTAAAGGAAACAGTTAACTATGTGGTACGTGTTCACATGACACAATGCTATCCACAGCAATTAAAAATTATATGGTAAAAGCCATCTGACTGTCCTAACCAATGATAAAGTAAAATAGAAGATTGTAATTGGTATGCATACCATCTAAACTTTTTAGAAAATAAATAATAATAAGAAGAAGCAATAAAAAGTAGGAGAGGCAGGAGGATATGGTAAAGGTTGGGAAGTTACATAACAAAGAATTGTGAGTAGAGACCTTACAGAGACTTTTTATTTTTCTTATTTGCTCTTTCTAGACTCCAAATTTTTATAATAAACTTGTATTATTTGTGTCATTTTAAGCTAGCACATGTAATTAATTTTATTTTAATGAAGAGATTTGAGAACACTCAAGTTTCTCCCAGCACTAACACTCATTGAGTCCTTTTGAAATGCCAAATGCAGAGATACCTAGTCCACATTTAAGTTGTGAGTTCCTACTCCTAGCCTACCCAAGCTCTCCCTTAAAGTGCAAAGTCTTCCCAATCATTGGGTTTTGCAAAAGGATATGCCCTCTGAAACCATAAGTCAAGTCTGGGGAATGCAACAGTAGGTAGGGGCCTGGGGTTTGGGCTGTCTTCACAGTCTGAATCCTGGAATGACTCACTGAGAAAGACACATCTGTAGAAACCACACTTCCTTGATCCAGGGACTCTGGCTTTTCTTTCACAGAAAATGTTTGCAGTCTGGATGGTCTTTCAGCAGTAGGTTACATACCTTCCTATAAAAGTTTCCATTCCTAAAACGCTTTACAGATAGCTGATGATAGAGGCAGTAAAAAGGATACATGGGACAGAAATAGGCTATTTCTTGCTGAAGTGAACATATGCTGTACTGTCTGCCGAGAGTCCATTTCCCCTTTTTCTGGTACCACGACTCTGAATTTCCTTTGAGGAACCATGCCTCCCTCACACTCAAACATGCTTTTTGGATGTTATTTATTTCTCCTTAGTTCAGGGAGGGGGGACGGGAGCGGGAAGGGAGGGAAGGCGAAGCAATGGGATTAACTCCAGTGAGAATTCTGCTCCCAGCACTCCACCGGAAGTGCTCCTATCAAGACTGCCATCGACCGATAATCTGAGCATCGGACTCAGATGACCACTTCTTCATGAAATGCCCCTCAGCTGGCTCCCAGAACACCATACTCTCCCAGTCTGTCCCTCACCCCTCCCTCTAACACACACACACACACTCTCAACCTTCTTGGATGGCGGCTCCCCTTGTTCCCAGCCTTTAGAGTTTGAGCATCCCAAGGCTCAGCCCTTGGAACTTCTTTTCTACCTACACTCCTTCCCTCGGTGATCTCTTCCAGTCTTATTACATTGAAATCCAATCTCACTGAGTATAACCACCACCTGATGACCCCGATTTGTATCCCCAGTCCGGTCTTCTCCCCTGAACCCCAGACTTGTACATTCATTCGCTGAATTCAAAATCTCCCTGTCAAATAGGCATTTCTTATCAAACTTGAAACATCCAAATTGAGATCCTGATCTTACCACACAAACCTGTTCCTCCTATGGCCTTTTCCATCTCAGGTCAAGGCAACTCCACCCTTTCAGTTTCCTGTGGGGCCCAAAACCCTGGGGTCAGTTTTCTTTTCCCTTTGTATCCCTGCCAGATTTCATCAGAAAATACTATTGGCTCTGTCTTCAGAACAGATCCAAAATCCAATCCCTTCTCTCCACTTCTATTGCTACCACCTAGAACTGGATACACCCGTCTCTCACCCTTATTTTTGAAGTTCTCTCTCAACTGGTCTCTCGCCTTCTGCCTTTGTCCCCTTTCAGCCTATCCTTTATACAACAGCCAGAGTGATCCTATTAAAATGAGAATGGGAATCAAGTCGCTCCTCTGCTCCAAACGCACAGTGGTTTCCTATTTCACTATAAGTAAAAGCCGCGGCTAAGCGATGGCCTGCAAGGCACTAGAAGGTCTGTTTAGGCCAAACCCACCTCTCAGCTCCTAGCTTCCTTGCTCTCTCCCACCCAGCCGCACTGGCTTCTTTGCTGTTCCTTCAACACTTAATTTCTCTTCAGGACTTTGGGCCTGCTTGCCTGGAATGTTCTTCCTGGAGATAACTCACTTCTTCCCCTCTTTAAGGTCTTTCTTCAAAATCCCCTACTATCTTACCATCCTATCTAAAATTGTAATGTCCCGGCATTTCTTATTCCCCCTTCCCTGCTTTAATTTTCTCCTTAGTATTTATCATCTCATAATATACTACACATTTTACTTTCTTTTTTTTTTTGGCTAATTGTCTGTCTCTCCTCACCCCTCTAACCAGAACATAAGGCCCATGACGTTAAGGATTTTGTTTTGTTTCTTGCTGTATCCTCAGTGCCTAGAAAAGTGCTTGACACATACTCTTGGCTCAACAAATATTTGTTGAATGAATAAGTCCATCTTCCTTCTGCTGGCTCTTCTCCATCAAACAAATGCGGGTTCACTCCAGCCTTAACATTCTTCCCTCCACCCAGCTCATCCCACAAGTCAGCTCTCTCCTGCCCTCCACCAACTCGCTGTCCCTGCTTTCTTAACTTCTGCTCTTTAACCTCTTAATATGGCTAAATATTCTACTAAATCTGTTTTCACCAAGGACACTTAGAAGCACCAAATTTTCAAACCCAATCACCATATTTCTTCCTCTGCAAAAGGTACCATTAGAGGTTTTTTTCCTGGGGGGTGGTGGGGGGTGGGAAGAGTGCAGGCTGTGGGGAGGAAGCACTGTAAGGTACATCCCAGTTCCCAAACACATTAATTACACTGTAGGGAGGGACAGGCGGCAGGAAGGGGTATGCTGGAAAAGGGAAAGCCTGTTCTCATTTTCTTTCCTGCCTGGTTTGCAACACTGGCACTTCTTGATGTGTTCCTCAAAGCACCCTCTCCCCTGACTACAAGATTCAGACTCTCTCCTTGGCTTTCTTGAGAAACTACTTTTTTAGGCATTCCTTCTGAATCTCTTTTCTTAAATTCTTTCTCTACCCTTAAATTCTTTCTCTTCTCATCCCTTTATTAATATTGGTGTTTCTTTAGGTCCCACTCTTCATCCTCGTTTTCGTTCTCTACACTTCCCAGGGTGACTTAATCATACCCATACTTTTAACCACTGACTCCATGCTCCAACTCCAACATCCATTATCTCTCAATTTCTCTGTCAGACCTCTTCAAGCTCTGGAACCAAATTTCTAGCAACCAACATAATATCTCCTCCTTGATGTATAAAGATTCATATCTAGCATGTGCTAGGATGAACTAATCTTCCTCCTCCCTGCTCACATCTACTCCCCTCCACCATTCTCAGCCTTACATATAAACAGTTATTGACCAAACCATCCAAATCTAAACTTGAAGACATCTTGACATCTTCCTCTCTTTCTCTCCCAACACACCACCTAGCCTTCTAACTCAGGCTCTGCCTCAGAAATAGTGTCTAAATCCAGCCCCTCCCATCCATCCCCCATTTAATACCTTAGGTGCAGGTCCCCATCATCTCTCACCTACTGGACTATTGCAGGAGCCCAATACTTGTCTCCCCGCATTGCTCACCAACTTCTTGGTTCATTCCCTAAAGTAACGCCAGACGCACAAAGCGAAATCTTCCAACCACTGAACATAACGATAGCATAAATGAAAATACATTGCCATACTCTCTGACATTCTTGTGAAAATCTACATTGGTACCCTAAAAGAAATGGGGTTTTTCCCCATTATAATTAAGAAATGGCACTAATGGCCAGTATCGCCTCTTCTGAGATAAATCAGCATGACCAGGGCCAAGTAAATAGAGGACTTAGTTGGTCCTTCCAATACCCATTAACTTGGGAACAACAAAAATGCACTATGGGAGAGAGGAGTAGAGTGGAATGGGAATTCTTTGGGAAATCTTGGGTTTGTTGTTTTGTCTTTCTTTGTTTTGTTTGAGTATTGGTTGTGGTCTCTAAACTGGCAGTCTTGGGTCCACCACGAGTATAAAGAAACTTCACAAGTGATCTCCACCAAAAGGCATTACTTGGGCAAGGTACTAAATGAAAGAAGTGCTCACTCCTCAGTTTAATGGAGGTTTGCTCTCGGTGAAGGAGCAAAAGCAAGAAAACGGGACCAGAGAAGGGTAACTCCCCAACGTCTTTCTGTCTCTGAACAATGATATTGACAGAATTCTGACTAGTCTATCTATCCTCTAAAACATGGACTTTTGTCCTTCTTGCATCCCAATAAGCTTTTCTGGCTAGAAGATTGTCTTCTCACACATAGAAGGCGAATCAAGCATTTGGTGATTATATTCTTCTAGGATGCAAACAGATCGAGGGAGCCCTCCCTCCACCAACTCGCTGTCCAATGGCAGACCCTGCATTCCAGCCCCCTAACATTGGATGGCAATGACTCTCCCTAGTGCTTCCTTGAATCCTTTTAGAATAAGGTGAAAATACACATATTCATTTGTACACATATACAAAAGGAATCTCTTTTCTTTCAAGGATAAGGTCTTAGATTAGATAAATTTTGCAACAAAGTAGAAGGAACAAAAGAGGAAAAGCTTTTTTTCAAAATAGATATGATGTAGGAAAGAATGGGAAATCTTTCTATGTTTACTTTTTAGTTAGATACAAGAGGATGTTGCTGTGAGAACAGAGCAAACTAAAAGATTTCATGGAAACTAAAAATATTGAAACTGAATGAAAGTTTATATTGGAGATAATTAAGGAAAATTGAATTAGTAAAGTAGAGTACAATCTTAGGAAAATATTCTCAGAATACAAAGAAAAATAAATGAGAGAAAGGATGGAAGGAAGGGAGTGAGGGTAGAGGGAGGGAGGGAGGAAGGAAGGAAGGAAGAAGGAATGAAAGGGAAGGGAAAGAAAGGGAAGGGAAGGGAAGGGAAGGGAAGTGAAGGGAAGGGAAGGGAAGGGAAGGGAGGGAAGGGAAGGGAAGGGAAGAAAGAAAGACATCATTCAGGCTGGAAAAAAGCTGTCCTCAAAGTTTATAAAATCGAACTGCTCAAGACAATGGAGGACTATCTCCAATTACTTGAGGGAGATGAGATTTCTGTATTTAGATGAATTGACACTCTCTTACCACACTGATACCCTTTCTAAAAATTACTTTGGTATTCCTAGCAGATCATTATGAAAGAAACCAAAATTAAGGCCTCAAGAATGGGGAAAGGCATAGTGAGAAAAGAACTGTTTTGAAGTCAATTAAATTCATGGAGTGGTGAATTTGATTATTAATATCTAAATAAAAAGTTAAAACCCAGTGAAATAAGTGACTAATAGAACTTTCAGTACTGGAATTTATAACACCAGTTTAAATAAAATAGGAAAGGAAAACTCAGGAAACAAAAGCTTTTGAATTCTTATCTTTTATAACAGAATCAAAAGCTGCTATTGTTCATTACTTTGATATTAAGATAAACTTAAGCTCAGTAATGTTTTTCTTTTAATATTTAAGATCTCAATAGACAAGAATAAAAACAAAATGTGTTATCCACAGCTTTGTAGAAATATATATATAAAAAGAAACAAAAGTCCAGAGTCTATAGAGCAAAAAGCATTATATGAGAAAACATTAAACACCAAGGAGAATAAAACAAGAATGGCCAGTAAAATAAATGTGAGCTAAATTCCTCCATAAAAAGACTCAAATTGCATTTTTAAAAGCTAATATTTTACAGAGGATACATCAAAAGTAAAATGAAAATTCACTTTGAGAGAGAGTGACAAGCTGATCCTAAAATTTATACGGAAATTCAAGGGACCCATAATAGTCAAAACAATCTTGAAAAAAGAAAACGTAATTGGAAGACTCATATTTCTTGATTTCAAAACACTACAAAGTTATAGTAATCAAGACAATGTAGAACTGACACAAGGATAGACATACGGATTATGGAAGAGAACTGAGAGTCCAGAAATAAACCCTCACATTTACAGGCAAAGGAGTGATAAATGGGGGTGGTAAAGGACTTTACTTTGGGCAGCGTGCAGGTGATGTTTTGTTGAGGTGTACACTTGAAACCTGTAGGTTTTGTTAACCAATGTCACCCCAACAAACTGAGTTTTTAAAAAAAGTCTCCCTCTTCCTCCCACTTGTAGGGACATTTATGACTGCATTTAGGGCCCACCTGCATAATCGAGGATAATCTTTCCAGTTCAGGATCCTCAATTTAATCAAATCCAAAAATCTTTTTTTTTTCCATATAAGGGTAACATTCATACATTCTAGGGATTAGGAGCTATAATCTTTGCAGCTGCCAGTTTGGTTACCAACCAAAAAGGGAAGGAAAAGGACCAGCTAGGTCGCTCAGTTGGTTAGAGCATCATCCCAACACGCCAATTGTTGCAGGATCCACCCCCAGTCAGGGCACATACAACAAACAACCAATGAATGCATAAATAAGTGGAACAACGAATAAGTGTTTCTCAATCTCTCTCTCTCTCTCTCTCCCCCCACTCTATATCTCTAAAATCAATTTTTTAAAAATTTAAAAAGGGAAAGAAAATATATGAAAAAGTCTTTATACTTATATCCAAGATTACCAAAATAAAGCAATAAAAAGAGCATTAATCAAAACATGATATCAACATTTTATACAGCTTAAATTAGAAAATATGAGAACCGCACTAGGAATTTCTATTTACCAAATCTTGTTCACTGGGGACTTTCCGGGTCCTCTCTACCCTACCTTTTCAGTGCAATGTCTAAAAAATTATTTTGCTGATGACACATCACTTCGGATGTCTTTTTGTGCATGTGTTTGATTCTGTATCCACTGAGCGATACTGTTCTGATTTCATGGCTCAGAAATTCTGGCCCCTACCTCCTAAATCCTGCCAACAGACCCACCTCCTGCCTCTGGCCTCCTGGGGTCTGCCGTGGTCACTTGGGAGGGAAAGGGTTGGTAATTTTCACACACATCCATTCCCTACTTTCTAAAATTATGTAATTATTCAAGGTTCAGCTGCCTAAGATACTATCTGAGGACTTTATCTTACTTTCTTTTATCTTTCCCAAGACTTTATTTCCTAAGGCTCCTTTTTGCATCTACTTTACATTCCTTTTATATTGCCCGCTCTTCATCACCCCTCACCCCTTTCTAATAAGCCACTATAAAAATGACTCACATCTCATGTGTTTTCCTGGAGCTGAAGCTCTCATAGGTATTAATAAAAGTATACAAAAGTAAATGCATACGTACTATAAGTTTGCATAGGAGAAAATCATGGTTGAGGAGAGGCTGCCATATAATTGAAATGATAGATTTAAAAATATCCAATTTTATATCTTAAAAACAGACTATATTTTATTCACAAGTGTTCATAGATTTATAAAAATTCACTACATGCTTGGGTACAAAGAAGCTTCAGAAACTATAAAGTCATATTCTCTATTATGAAATAAAATAAAAAATTAATTAAAATTAATGGTTTAAACAAAAAGAACAATTACTTGGAACTGAAAAAATTATTATCTTATGTTAAAGAGACATTAAAAATGCAATATCAAACTCCTTTGAAAACTACAACACAGATAAAACATGTATTGGATCTATTCCTAGCTATAAGTCTCTATATAAAATACTAAGAGAAGATTCAAGAAAACAATTTCAAATATGGCAGAAAAACTTGAATATCTTTATTTTATGAAAAGCTCATATAAATTCATTTAAAAACATAAAATCCAAATAAGTAATAAACAGGTAAGGGATATAAACAGACAAAAATACAGAAGACATACATACTTATGTGAAAAATATCAAATTTACTAGTAATTAAAGAACTACAAATTAAAACAACATAAAAATATATAAGATTATTTTAAAAACAAAAAGACCAAAACTGTAAAAAATGCAGCAAAACAGTAACTATTTGTGGGAGCATGAAGGACTCACTCTTAGGAATAGCACCTTGGCAATAGTAATCAAGAGCTTTAATAAATATTTACAAGTTTTGCCCTAGCTGGTGTAGCTCAGTGGATTAAGCACCAGCCTGTGAACCAAAGGGATGCTGGTCTGATTCCCTAGTCAGGGCACATGCTGGGGTTGCGGGCCAGGTCCCCAGTAGGGGGTGTGTGAGAGGCAACCACACATTGATGTTTCTCTCCCTCTTTCTCCCTCCCTCCCCTCTCTAAAAATAAATAAATAAAACCTTTAAAAAAAATTTACAAGTTTTAATCCAGTAATTCTCCTTCTAGGACTGTATCCTGAGCAACACATTGAACAAAATATTGGACAACACACGCACGAAGATGTTTGTTGGAAATGGCAACAACCTGAATGTTCAATAACAGTGGAATATTTACATAAATGATATAACTATTAAAATTATGCTAACAAAGACTATGCTTTCCAAAAATTATGCTTTCCAAAGATGGAAAGTGCTTTTGCTTCACTGCTACACTAAAAGCCAGGCTTTATAATTGTACATATACACAGCCTAAGGGTCACAATGCCATCTCATCATTTTCCAAAGTCCTAGCCAAGTAAATACTGAAAGACAGAAACAACCCAAGCATAGTATTGAATAAAAGGGGTTGCAAGGAAATACACCAAAGTATTGTCACAAGTGATTATTTTTCTTCTCTCCCCAAATCTGTATTTTCATGTTGTCTTTAATAGACATGTGCCATATTACTTACACCCTCACAAACATGAAGAAATTGTCTGCATTCTTCCTATAAATTGAAAGGAAACCCCTCTTTATGTAGGGAATGTATTGCCATTGTTCCTGGGTCTCTAAAGTCATTTTGATATTCTAGCACAAAAACTGCAGGATAAAAAGCACGTTAGGCAAATTCTCCCATCTTCTTTTCTCCAATAATTTCTTTTTCCTGATAATTCCTTCAATTTTTCAAACCTATAGAAATTCCAACAGTCCTCTCTTCCCTCCTTTGAACCTGGGATGTTTCCTGCTTTACTTCTGCAGCATGGAGATAATGCCCCCAGACACAAGAGCTCCCAGTCGCAAAGCCTGAGGGTCACCACCCCCCGCCCCCCACCCCAGCCGCTAGCCCGGTTCCCTGGCATTCCAATGACCCAGCAAAGGGGTCTGGAGGCAGAACATTCTGCTCCAGAGCTTCTGAGGTTGGAGGCCGGGAATGAAAGTAGCTTAGGAAAACTTGGAGCTATGGAGAAAAGGTGGGAGATACTTAGAAAATCCAATGCAGGGACTTTTGATGCATAATAGTTTTGTGCGATAAAGATTCAGACTTTTGTCTTGTATGGCAAATTGGGAGCCTCAACTTCCTGTTATGGACATATATTAACTGAATGAATGAACAAATGAACAAATGAATAAATTACACTTCCCGTTATCCTGAAATGACATAACTGATCAGTGACTCAAAGTGATGACTGGAGGAGGGATTGGTCATTTGGTACCAAAATAGGCCCTGAGATTAAGGCATGCAAGGACCCTGTAACATGGCCAGTCAGTTTGGTCTATGCAGGAGCAGCATTGCCGTCACTTGAGAATTTGTTAGAAATGCAGACTCTCATCCAGCCCAGAGCTACTGGATCAGAATCTGCATTTTAACAAGGTCCCCAAAGAGGCCTGTTCAAGTTTGAGAAACACTGCCTCAGAACATACATACACATTCACCAAGACAAAGCTAGTGCTTCTGCTCTTGTGCACTTCCATCAAACCATCAAGAGGTTTGATGATTCTTTGCCACAGGGGCTGCCCTCAATTTTGACCTTGCTCCAAACTGTTGCAGGGAACAGGGCTCATAACAGAACCGGCCCTATGTGACTTGTCCCAGGTCTCACCACTCTTTAGGGCTGAGCCTAGCACCACTCAGCTCAAAGCGGGATTACATGCTAGTGCCCTTGGGCACAATCACTGGTTAGACAGAGTGCAGAAGTAACCCAAAGACAACGCAAGGAAGAAAACACTCTTAAGATGCAGTTTAGCCAGGTAAAAGCAAGGCTAATCACTGGCATTTATGAAAACTATTTACTGTTTGTGCCTAATGACCATGCAAGATAATCATGATTAAAGAAATCATTTAATATACAGCTGATTACTTTGTAAAGGTTCATTTGATTACATGACTGGTGATGCCAAACTTTTTTCTTTTTTTAAGGTTTATTTATTTTTAGAGAGAGGGGAAGGGAGACAGAAAGGGAGGGAGGAAAACACTGATATGTGAGAGAAATATCAATCAGTTGCCTCTCACCCGCCCGCAACCCCCAATCAAGGACCTGGCCCACAACCCGGGCATGTGCCCTGATCGGGAACAGAAACAGCACCCTCTCAGTTCTCAGGACGGCGCCCAATCCACGGAGTCACACTAGTCAAGGCCTGGTAATCACAAATTTCTAGTCAGGGCTCAACTTTGGACTTCTGCCTCTAAATCTCCAGAATGGACATGCAAATAGGCTCCCTGCTCAGAACTTGGAAAAGGTAAAAGAGCTGTTTACTTTTGAATCCGGGCTGTGATTTTGCTCAGACTCAGAAGGGGCTTGTTGTGGGCACCAGAATCTACTCATCTTTCTAGGTCCAACTGAAGTGTCCCATCCTTCAAGGAGTTCTCCCAGAAATCATCACTCTCTATTCTGTTTCTCATGGCATTTTCTTTGGATTTGTATTACAGATATTAGGGAGATAGGAGAACTTAAGCATTAGGAGCCCAGGCTTTGCAGCCTAATTATATGGGTCTAATGCCTATTAGCATTATGGGTCTAATGCCTATTAGCTGGTAATAGGCCCCTCTGCCTATTACCAGCTGTGTGACCTTGGCCATGTAACTTACCTTCATAGCTGTCAGATGCAGAAACCTATACCATAGGTATATTCTAGATTACATGAGACAATGCATTAAAAAATTATAGTGCCTGGCACATAATAAATACTGAATCAATGTCAGCTATTATTATTAGCACTTCACCAAGTCTGGCTTCAATTAGAGTTGGTTGTATATATGTCTGTCTTTCCTACTAGACTGTGAGCAAACTGTTTATATCACACACATCTGGCATAGCGACTTACAAATGGTAGACACAATAATATTTGTCAAATTGGTTTGAAGGTATGCCAAG
This sequence comes from Mormoops blainvillei, assembly GCA_004026545.1. NCBI lineage: Eukaryota > Metazoa > Chordata > Mammalia > Chiroptera > Mormoopidae > Mormoops > Mormoops blainvillei. Next base: position 65,578 of record PVJD01005308.1, on the reverse strand, counting down.
GGAGGGTGCTAGAAGCAAATTTAATGTACTTCATGATTTTACCCAGAGCCAACCTCTGTAGTGTTTATTTTCTTCTAGTACCAGAGTCCATTGTTTCAGACTATGCTATAAAAATGGGGCTGGGGAGACATTATTTCTGGAACCAGATGTTTTATTCAGAGAGAGTGAGGTTGTTCTATGAGGTATCTGAAAGACTTGCCAAACTGGGTGCCCTGGCATCAGGCTGCATCAGCTTTAAATATTCCCCACCTAGTAGGGATGCATTTTGTTTTTCAATGCATTTACTTAGAGGGAGGTCTTTGTAGATTGCACAGGAGCTGGATGTGCCCACGGGAGCTCTACAGCAAACTCTACGGTCCCCGCTTAAACAAGCCTCCTGACTCCGGGATGAACATCAACTAAAATAATACTTAGTTTACTAAATATTTACTGAGTGCCCATTATATGCTAAACATTGTCCTAGACACTGACGATGCAATGGTGAATAAAGAAATTATAGTTGGGGGATGGAGGAGGCAATGCAGAGAGCAGGACTGTAGACAAGTATGACAAGCCACCTTAGGCATTGGGTGGTGAGGTGTTGTAGAAACATCCAAGACAGAGCCTAATCCAAGCTCCGAGAGTTAGAGAAGGCTTAGAGGGAAAACTAACAACTGAGACGAGGCTTCGTGGAGTGATTGCAACGGCTGACCTTTATTGAGTTTATAATATATTCAGAAGGCAGCCCTGTTCTGAGAACCTTGCATGAATCCCTCATGTAGTCCCTATGAGGTAGATATTATATCCTCTTCATTTTACAGATGAGGAAACTGAGGCACACAGTAACTGGTGGAGCTGAAACTCAAGGCCAGGCAGTGTGGCTCCAGGCTAAAGGGGAAAGAGAGAGCCAGAGAGGCCTTCAAGAAAGAGATAAGCTTCTTGCAACAGTCTGGGAGGGAGGAAAGAAGCAAGGTCTTTTGGGGAACTGAAAGTGGCTGGGGTTGGGGACAAAAACACACTGATGACTGGGCTTGCTGCTTAGAGGGGGAACCAGATCCGGGGGATTTCTGGTCTAGTTCAGCTGTGTGATTCTTGTCACCTGACCCCTCCCGGCCTCAGTCTCTCCCTTTTGTAAAAGGCAATAATGACAATACCTAGGTTCTACCATAGAGATGGACCATGAGTACCAAACGAGAAAAAAGTATGCTAACTTGATAGGAAGGCATAGATTCCTTCCCAAACTGGCAATTTCACCAGTATCATTACGCCAGTAGCTTCAAGGATCTGCAAGCCTGGAATCAACCGTGGCAGGGTAGCAGTGAGAGCCTTGGGACCAGACCAACAGCGTGGAGGAGTAGGAAGGCCAGCGGACGGTCGCTGTGTCCGGTCACCTGCATCCAAATTCACCACTTACTGTGTGGTCCGGTCACCTGCATCCAAATTCACCACTTACTGTGTGATCCCAATATAGACTAGCTACTCTCCCACTACCTCAACTCCATCATCTATAAAATGGGGATGGCAACGCAGCACTCATTTCATAAATTAACACGAGTAATAAATAACACGTGTAACATACTTAGAATAGCTCCAGGCGCAGAGTAAAGAGTAAACATTAACGGCTATCATTATTACCCTCATTAAGGAATCTGTCAGTCGCTCATTCCATTTCTCCACAGTCTACGTGATAAAATGTGTGGGGATATTAGAAATCAGACAGGATGAAGAAGCTTTGCAACCTCACGCACCCACAACTGCTGCAGGGATTCCTCCTGGCTGCCACAGACCAGCCAGCAGCTAGCTTTCCGTCCCGGCAGAAAATGCCCAAAAGAGGTAAAAGACAGAGACTGCACACCACTTGTGCAAAGCAGGCTGCTCTTGTAGTTTTTAGACAAAATCTAAATATAGTCAGTCACATATGCCTTGCTCTTTAAAGATAAAACTGTTCTTCTCCAGCCCTCATGCCTTCTCACCCCTGCTTCCCCCACCCTCCAAACAAGTACACACTCCCAGACCCCTTCCAAGAAACTTTCAGTCTTTTGCAAGACATACTCTGGGGTCCTGTTGTGACAGCTTCTTGCCACATTAACTTCTCTAAATCCCTGCAGAGAAGCCTTTGCTAATTTCACAACAGGAAAGCACACAGGAAATTGGAGAACAAAACAAATCTCCTGAACACCGAGCCCAGCATCTTCAAGCAAAATACGCTGAGGTACACGGACCGAAGCAAGATGACTCGACTATAAATGAGGCAGCTGCCTCTTAAGCTGCAAGGGGACGGAAGAAGTCATTTACCTCTTTAAAAAAAATCTGAATACAAATGGTAATGAATATTCATGAGCCCCTTCTGCTGCCTCAAGAGCCACCCTAGACAACAACGACGGGGATTTGCTTCTTAAAAAGTTTCCCAAAGTTCTTTCTCTGCCTCCTCTCAGAAGGAGAGGGTGGGAAAGTTCATTTAGGGCTTTTTGCCTCTTGCTTTTTCAAGTACTTGCTTTTGGTCTGGGCTTTGAGTTTTTATTTTTTCCTCTGGTTTTTTTTTTCTCTTTTTTTCTTTCTTTTTTGTCCTTAAGGATTCGGATCAAATCAATTTTGCTCTTACCCTTTACATCTTCCATAATTGGCAGCTTTTGTTTTCTTCCTCTTTGCTCTTTTTTTTTCAGCCTCTGCTTGCTGTGGTCGGTCTCACTGAGAGAGGTACTCAAGGAACAGAGATATAACAGACCCTCCGGCTCGTGGGAGGGGCTAAATTAGCCGGCCTGTTTAGGAAGGAACCTCAAACTCTGTCTTTTTCATTGACTGGAAACGACAGATTGGCCTTGGCGAGGAAAGTCCAGCTGCTCATTTCCGTAAAGCTACAAGAAGGCTTCCCGGGGTTGTAACTTTTTGTATTCGTGTTCAAATATGTCGTGCGCGCTCTCTTCCTCTCTCATTGTTACAGAAACCCATTTTACCCTTTGCAGAACGTAGCTTGGCTGCAAGCAAAAATGCTATTTACTTACTGCAATTTTGAAGCCAGATAACAAGAAACTTGTTACCTTGATACCCTCTAGGAAAATTGGGGTGCAAGGACAGTTCTTCCCGCACCACGAAGCTGATCACTTCTGGTCTCTGATGAGCAATCCCTTTACGAGGCTTATTAGACCGAGGAGCAATGGATCACCCAAGCGACGGACCGAGACGCCGAGGCAGGAGACGTCCTGTCAGTGGAGGGAAGGCTTGATGGAACTGCGAGGAGGCTGCTTCCTAGGAACAGCTCTCAAGCGGTACTGACCAAAGGTGTGCACCTTTTTTTTTCTCGGAACTATGACCTCCTGCCTCTGAAGGAGGCAGGAATTGCCACACCCAGGCTTTGCCAAAATGAGCCAAATGCTGATAAGACGCAGACCAAAAGATTTTCAAAACTGCATACGAAGTTATTTTGAAATCAGGACAGGAGCTAATTCCTCTGAGAGGAAGGTAAGTCCTGAAGTCCCAAGGCTGCCTGGGGAGCTTCTCCCTCGAAGAGGCTATGAGAAACCTTAGCATTTTAGGTTTGAAAGAAACCTCAGGCACCTAGTCTAACAAAGGTTAGAGACGTGGAACAGTTAAGCCACACATGTTCACAAAGATAAAGAGCAGGTAGCTGGTCTCTCTTATTCGCTGCCATGCTCGCCAGCACCGACTGCAGCTTCTCCCATGGTGTAGGCTCACAATAAATATTTGATGAATGGCTGAATGAATGAATAGCAGCAAAGCAGGAATACAGATCTGGTTCCTGATTCCCAGTTCATGGGGGTTTTTTTGCATTGTTTCTCCAGCATGAGAATTTTTGTCTAAAGCCAAATATACCGTAAGACATTTTCTTCACATAAACCAGTAAATTTTTGACCATCAAAGACTGTATTTGACTCTGTACAGACAATATATTCTTAACTATAGAGTCATGTGCCACTTAATGACACATGATATGTTCTGAGAAACACACTGTTAGGCAATTTCGTCCTTGTGCCAACATGATAGAGTGCATTTACATCGCCTAGATTATATGGTAAAGACTATTGTTTCTAGGTACAAGCCTGTACAGCATGTTACTGTACTAAACAACAGATTAAATCAAGCACAAGACAAAATGATGCAACCAAGAAACACTCTAAACACAAGATGTGTGAGGCTGCTGCCCGCATAACACAGCACACTGTCTTACAGCAAACTTTTTTCATGTAAGTAGAAGGAGCACGCTCTAACATAACAGTACAAACTATAGTATAGTAGATACATAAACCAGTAGCATAGTTGTTTATTATCATTATCAAGTATTATGCACTGCACATAATTGTACATGCTATGCTTTTATACAGTTGGCAGTGCAGTAGCTTTGTTTATACCATCATCACCACAAACACTTGAGTAATGTATTGTGCTATCATGTTTCCATGGTTACGATATCACTGGGTGATAAGAAGTTTTTAGCTCCATTATAATCTTACGGGACCACCTTTGTATGTGCAGCCTGTTGTTGACCAAAACGTCATTCAGTGCATGTCTGTACTTTTCAGGCACTTTTATATTTTAATAAGGGCAGGGCTGACTTCTTAGTCATGACCTTGCCCCATGCCTGCCCCACAGTATGTGCTCAATAAATGTTCGATGCCTTAATCTGGCATCACGTCTTGCGCAGCAAGACTCTTTATCCTACTAAACGGTTCATAGTTATAGGATTTTGCATTTAAAATAACAACTAATTACAGTAAATGAAAAAAAAATGGATGCCTCCTGGAGAGTCAGTTTAGACTCTGTCTCTAATAAAGAACATGGGTCTGATATTTGTCCCATTGCCATAAAATTTTTTTCAACTAATATAATGGGATATGTGGGAAAACCAACAATTTTTATAATGGGCTATAACTGTTTTGCATCATTGTTTTGAAGGAAAATTTGAAAAAGAGCACAGCAACAGAACATCCTGTGAACAACAGAATGGAAAACAGACCATTGGAGCTAGAGGGAGAAAACAGTGATCAAGGGGTTAGGTGAAAGAAACAGACAGACCGGCACCCGGACATGTCAATGAGAGCCCTGCTTCGGGCACTGGGGCAACAGTTCTCTATTTCAAACAAAATTAAAATTCAAAGATGCCTGTCTTGTTCTATCTACTTGGACATGAATCACATCCTTGACTAAAGGTTACTTCAACAATTGACTCAATCGTTTTCAAGTTCATCATAGAGAGAGGAGCTATCGAGTAAAGTACCCAACTCCTGGTTCAGCCAGAAAAGGTAAAATTTCATCATAAAAACTAGCCCTTCATAAAAATTTAAAGTTCATCAGAGTTAAATACACAGCAATAGAAGCATAGTTTTAACCCCAACTCATATTATCTGAACCTTTTTTTGACATTTAATGCTTTTATGGAACTATGCTTTGTGCTACAATTTAATCATATTGCCTGGTGTTCACACCCTCCTTGGCACCATAAAAACACGATAGTTAAGTAAATATTACTTCTCATTTATTCAAGAATAATTACAAAAGAGATGAGGGTCTTGTGCCTCTTTTTAAAGACCTGAGACATTATCTTAAAAAATAAATTTCTGAACAAAAAATGATCATCACTCTTTCTATTATTGTTATTTGTAATAGGAAGTAGGAAATAAAAGCCGCACTCATGGGGATAACGGGGCTTGTTAAAAATGGATGAAGGTATTCATCTTTTAATGATAAAATGGTTTTTGATTATTCTTAGAATGACTTAAGTTTTATTTTTTCTATACCCTCATTCTCTCTCACTTTGCTGTCCAGATCTTTCTTTTTATTGATTGATCAATTGATTTGAGAGAGAGAGCGAAAGGAGGGAGCGAGAGAGAAAGAAGGGGGAGGGAAGAGAGAGAGAAATGTTGATTTGTTTACCGGAGCTCAAACCCACAACCTGGGTATATTGGGATGACGCTCTAACCAACTGAGCTATTTGGCCAGGGCCCAGATGATCTTTCTATTGTGTATACCTGATAATGTCATTCTCAGGCTTAAAAATTCTTGTCTCCTTGTCACCCATAAAAAAAATTCAATTTCCTGTCATGAAATGCATAATGTGTGTGTGTGTGTGTGTGTGTGTGTGTGTCTACCTCTCCAGATTCATTTCCTGCCATAGGTCCCTATACCCTCAAAATGAATTCTAGTTTCCAACCCATAGTACTTTCATGACACTGCATTTATACAAGCTGTTCCTTCTGCTCAGAATGCTCTTTCCCCTCTTATTCACCTGGTCCTCCTACATATCCTTCATGATTCGGTTTCTCTAGTCCTCTCTGAAGCTCTGCCTGACCTCTCTTCTCTCCACAAACATGGCACTGACCCACAGAAAGAGACGCCAGTCATATTACCATGCATGTGTCACAATTTCATTTATGTCTCAGACCATAAACCATAGAGTCACATTTAAATTCTCTTTCCTCACAATCCAAGTCTACTTCTTTAGCAAATTCTTTGGTTTCCATCTTCAAAATATTCCAGAACGTGACCTCTTTTCATTTTCTCCACTGCTCCCAAGCCACATCATCTCTCACCTGGTTTATTGTGATAGCCTCCTTCCAGATTCTGCTCTTAACCCTGCTGAGTCCATTCTCAACCCAAAACCCATAGTGATTCAATTAAAACAAAACAAAACAAAATAGATCATGTCATTTCTCTTTCAGAACCCTCCAAAGGCTTCCATTTCATTCCAAGCAAAACTAAAGCCCTTCCAACTGGCCTGGTCCCTTCCACCTCTCTGATTGTATTTCCTGCTACTTTCCTCTCCTTGCTCCCTCTGTTCCAGCCTCAGAGTCTTTGCAGCCTCTGTTCCTTCTGCCTGGAATGCTATTCTCCCAGATATCCATACAGCTCATTTTCTCATTCCCTGTAGATTTTTATTTACCTCCTACTTAAGCACAAGATTGTGATCTCTAAATACTATTTTCCGTTAAAACAAACCAACGCTCTTTGGGAAAATGGTTGATTCCAAGTCTGAGGCAGGAAGTTTGAAAGATGAGACTGGAATGTTTTGTCATACCAGAAAGCAAGAACACTACCTATAACTGCTACGGTTGTGTCAAAAGGACTCAGGAGCCAACTAGCCAAAGTAGTAAAAATTTGGGCAGCAATAAGAAACAATAACTGAAATGGATTGAAACACATCAGATATGTTGACACCCAGGTGTTCATCAAGATGCTGTAAATAAATCATTGTTCATGTTTAGAGCCAACTCATTTTTCTGGAAACAAGTAAATAAAACGGGGAAACAGCAACATTCAGCATGCCTTTGCTGTATAAACTGTACCACAAGACAATCAAATAGCCGGTGAGAGAAAATTTCCTTAAGTATTGCAGATAATGAAAAAATAAAATTGGTAGCATTAGGGAATTGCCATTGTGTAAGCACCTAACCAAGTAACAACGCTAAGCAGTAATCAATGACTGTTTATGTCACAAAAGGAAGTGCACATATTCATTGCAGGGCTCCTGATGGAAGCACGTACCATGCCCCCTGAAGTAGTCTTGCCAAAAAATTGAAGCCTCCACATATAACTATCAGTTTACAGGATACAGGGCACAGAAACCCATGTTAAAAGACACTATAGGAATGTAATCAGGAAAATTTAGTCTGGAGGAAACACTATAAAATAACTCATTTTTTTAAACAAATAAATTGCAGGGAAGAAAAAAAGTGAGGTACCTGCGACTAAACAAGATTTAAAAGATATACCAACTAAATGTAATATTCGGATCTTAAATTCTGATTCAAACCAATTTAAAGGGAACTCCAAGACAACTGAAAAAAATTGAACATTAATGGGATATTTTTTATAATATTAAGAACTATTAATTTTTAAGGCATATTAGCATTAGGTTTGTTATGGTCCAACAATCCTTATCACTTGGTGACATTTGCTGGAATACATACAGAAGAAATCTGGGGTCAGTTTAAGGACAAGAAGGAGTGGATGAGGTATAGATAAAGCAAGATTAGGGATGAGATGATCTTTGTTGAAATTGGGTAACTGGGTATGTGGGATGTGATTTACTATTTATTTTGTATGCTTGAAATATTTTGCAATAAAAGATTGACAAGAATCTTAGGTTAAAAAGTGGAAAATTATCTGATGGCATACAATAATTACATGAGGCAGTTGTCCCAGGGTTTTAAGGAGCACAATTGAATATATATTTGCTGAGTGGCCATACGCTAGATTGACTGGGGGTGCGGTACAACAAGACTCAGTAAAAATTGCTATGATCAGCAAGATGAGCATCACAAAACAGGCTGAGCATTTCATTTAAAGAGACTATTTGCAAGAAAATAAAATTAATTGAACACCACACTGGTTAAAGGTAAAAAGCTGTTACACCAATGTAAACCACAAAAATATATTCACTGTGCAATCTGTCTATAGCACAGTAATCAGGCAGCAATATCAAGATGTTCTTAAATTTCTTTTTTTTTAAGATTGATTGACTGATTGATTGAGAGAGGGGAAGGGAAGGAGAAAGAGTGGGAGAAAAACATTGACATGAGAGAAAAACATGGATCAGTTGCCTCCCACATGCCCCCAACCGGGGACTGGCCAGCAATCCAGCCATGTGTCCTGACCAGAAATTGAACTGGCGACCTTGTGGCCTTCAGGGCAACACTCAACCCACCGAGCCACACCAATCAGGTCAAGATGTTCTTAAATTTATTTATGGAATGTAACATTAGATGTAAAAGTCAGGAAGTGTTAACGAGGACCAGAGTCTCAAGGTCTGGGCGTTTATTACTAAATGCTATTCTTACTGAATGTTAAAATGTAAACTATCCAGTATTTTGCAGACAAAGCTGTAAACAGGATAAGCGTGACAGGAACCCAAACCCAACCCCGTAAGTGTAGCCAACTACAAAAAAGAAATCCACATGTAGTTTAGTGTGTGTGTGTGTGTGTGTGTATGTTGGCAAAAATAGGTTTACAGTTGTTCATATGGAAAATAATACAATAATTAAGAAACAGTAATACAAGAGTTAACTCTGGCCCTGGCCAGTGTGGCTCAGTTGGTTGGAGCATCATCCCATAGCTGAAAGGTTGCGGGGTCAATTCCCCGTCAGGGCACATCCCTAGGTTGTGGCTTTGATCCCTTGTCTGGGCATGTACAATCCCTGTTGGGGTACCTGCTATCCCCAGTCCTGGCATGTATGGGTGGCAACCAATTGATGCTTCTGTCTCTCATCAGTGTTTCTCTCCCTTCCTCTCTTTCTAAAAAAGCAATAGGAAAAAAAAAGTCCTTAGGTGAGGATTAAAAAATAATTATAAACTCTGTGTTTTGCATACTGTAAACGTACTTTTGCCCATATACGAGGCCTGTCCAGAAAGTATCCAGCCATGTAAAGGTTTGGGGGGCAGGGATAGAGACATTTATCAAAGAAGATACAAGATACAAGAAACATCGTATATAGGACAGTGATGCCTCAATCCCCTTCAATGTAGGCACCTTCAGACCTCACACAGTTCTCCCAGCGTACCATCCACTGTTCAAAACAGTCTTGAGGAAATCTGGTTCACTGGTAACAGTTTGAATCAAGTCATCAGCAATTGCAGCATGAGGTTCCTTCTGCTCTGGCAGCATCGTTCCTTCTGGTAGCAGAAGCCACGGAACGAATTTTGCCACAATGCATTTTACACTAAGATCCTGCGTCGAAATCTCCATATCACCTTCTAGTTCTCGCACTGTCAGCTGCTGATCTTTGTTGATTGCAGGCCTTATACATTCAACATTCTCAGGTGCTCTGCTTGTTGTAGGCCTTCCAGAATATAGATCACTTTCCACAGATTCTCGACCATCTTTGAAGTATTCGTGCCACACTTTTATTTGCATTGCACTCATCGCATTGTCCCCAAAAGCCTTTTGAATCATCCGAATAGTTTCTGTGGAGGAATGTTCAAGTTCAACGCAAAATTTGATGCAGATTCATTGCTGTACTCGCTCAGTCATTTTGAATTGGTTGGCCACACAGTGCACATGCTGACTCAACAGTGTCTGCCACCCCCACTGACTAGTACAGTGAAGTCATGATTATTCACACATGCACATTCCAGTCCACTCTCCTTGGCTGCCAAGTTACATCGATGCCACACAAACCATTCCCATTATATTAATAATGGCTGGGTATTGTTAAAAGTCTTAAAAAGACAGAGAATATATGTATATACCTACATATATATATTTATATGTAATGGCTAAGACAGTATATATATATATATATATATATATATATATATATATATATATATAATATATAAGAGAATATATATATATATATATATATATATATATATATATATATATATATACGTAATGGCTAAGCCTCCTTTTGGGGAGACAAAGTTCTGGACATGAACCCCCATGTCCTTTACTTGCTGCAAGTAAATAAAACTACCTAATGACAACCATGTCTTGTTCTTAAAAGGAAAGCCCCAAACAATGAAGCCCTTGAGTTCAATAACAGAAGGACCATATCCACAGTGTTGCTTTCTAACCAACGTGCAATTTCCATGGCATCATTCGATGACTTGAGGCACTCTCCATACACCCAACAGTGCCCAAGGAGGGATTACATAAATTGGACAGAATAGTGATGGTAGTTTCTGCATCATGGGAGGTTGGGGTTGAGTAGCTGGTGTTATTGGCATTATGGTCTCTACATTGTTTCTAATTTTCCATTAAAACAGAAGTCTATTGATAAAACTAATGAAAGGAGGTACTCTCATTTTATGTATTGTAAATGCCCAGGGAAACTATTATACAAAATGACATGTTTTGTCCATTCCAAGAATGCATTTATTTATCCATTCAGCTTTTATTATATTTGAATATATTTGAACTGAAATGTTCTTTATAACCTTTGACACAGTGTTCAAAACATTTGACCTTTGATATTTTTTAAGGGTCTTGTTCATGTTTTTGGTTGCTTTCGAGGCTAAAAGAAGACTGTAAAATGTGAGTTTTTATCATTAATAAGGATATAATAAGACATTTAAATCACAGTACTTCAAGAATCATTGGGTAAAATGTTGTATGTTATATGGCCATTGACAAATCTAACCTTAAGAATTCATAATTTTTTTCCCCACCAGCAATAGACCCAACCCCCATCTTCTTAACCACCGCTCCCCCTCCCCAAATAAATCAACATACCAAGTCAGTACTATTTGGTGTTGGTGTGTGAATACTCAGCAAACAAAATTGTCAGCACATTTGAAACTCATAGAAAATTTTCTTGACACTATTTGACATTGTGCTTTGACAATCTAACTCAATTGAACTCGTATTTCTCTACCATCAATAATAACCCCTGGCCCCACTTCTCTGCTTGCTTACAAGTTATCCAGAGCTGATAAGAACCCACGTAAGGGGTAGGAAATAATGGTGGGGTGGATCTAACAGTGTTCTGAGAGTAATCAAAAGGCACATTGGTTCAGAACACGTCCCTTCCCTTCTTTTAGAAGAAAAGTCGGAAACACACTGTCTCTCAAAGCAGACGCACAGCTCTCGACCCCGGCTACACATTATAATCACTTGGGACACTTTAAAAATGCTCTGCCCATCTCCACCCTCAGACGCTGGAATTTTATTTGGTCTGGGATAGGACACAGGCAACAGTTTTTTAAAGGACCCAGATGATTTTAATGTGCTGCCAGGGCTTTAGAGTTAAGTATATCTAGTTGCAAATCTTTACTGTGTGAGATCTTAGACAAGTTAGTGAGTCTCTCTGAATGTTTCCTTATCTGTAAAATATGGGTTTCTTTTCTTCAAATCTACTTCACAGAGTCATTGTAGGGGAGAGGGGAGAGAATAAATATGTGAGAACTTCCGTCAGCTGATGGTCATTGTGCCCATTCAGTGATCACAGGAATCCGTATCTTGGGGTGCAGTGAAGGAGGAAAGTATTGAGCGCAAACAGGCTCAACTGAGACACAGCACGGCTGTGAAAACAGCACAGCTAAGAAGTGGCCCTGCGGCTGGGCAGCCCAGTGGCCAGGCCCCTCTCCAACTAGACAGCTCTGTTCTACACCAGTCTGATTTGCCCAGAGCTAGTCTACTCTGCTTCACTCTGCTCTGGCCCGCACTGGCCTGCTCTATTTCTGACATATTTTGGGGGTTTCCCCACTCCAGCTGGGAAAACACTGGCTGCAGTTTTCAGTGGAAAGGGCAAGTACGCTCCCAAAACCCAAGGGGAGCTGACTTACATAGACAGAAGTCCTAGTCCTTGGTCCCTGATTGGCCTGTCCTCATGCAAATGAGGGCCCCAAATCTTCACAGTCTGATTGGTCCAAAAGGCACTGTCTTGATTGGTCCAAATGGAGCTGCTCTGATTGGTCTGTGAAGAAGAGGATTGGGGGGACCACGGAAATATAGCTGCACAGCTCTGATTGGATGGAGAGCGCCTCAGTCGTATTGGTTGAAATAGGATTCCGGGAACTCATTTGTAAGGGTTGGCTCAGATGGCAGAAACACAGTGCAGCTGGGCAGTTCAGTGTAGGTTTCTCCCTGCAGTGCGCTCTGCCTGAGAGATCCCTGTCTCTAGAAATGTCTGCTAGGCTCTTTTTTATTTGTTTTTTAATTTGAGCTCAGTTAGCCACCAGTAGTCCTTCTTAGTAGGTATCTTCTCTCTCAGTGTCTACACTTCCAGCAGACACTCTGGCACACAGCTGGCGCCGAACAAGTGTGACTTCCTTTCCTCCTCACATATACTATGTTAGGTCTGTGTTCAGATTAAACAATATGTTGTCTTCTTGTGTCTCTTATTTTTCTCCCCCTCCGATATCTTCCATTTATTTTTCAGAAGTAACTCAGGGCACCTGAGGAAAGTGAGAGCAGAAGTTCCTTCCCTCCTACAGCACAAAGGACCCCTCCACCCTTTTCCCCAAATTTAAAGTGATCTTACATATTCAACAACAACTGTGGAATGGAGCCATGTTGGGGGAGGGGGATGGGGAGTCGAGAATGACTTGGGGTCACCCATGTCTTTATCTTTCCAGGATAAGCCAGTGGCCTTGGTAGTCAGAGAGGAATGCCCTGAGCTCCGAGGCAGGGGAAGCCGTTGAATGTTGCAGAATGGTCCCCTTTTCCACAGGGCAAGTATGTGACCAAGCAGTGGCACCAGAAGAAGGTAGGCCTAGAGTATACATAACATAGCAACTCTGAGCAGAGAAGACACTTAAAAAGGAGTTTGCAGAATTGAAATGAAGGTCCTAAACTACAGGTAAACATCACATCTGATCCCAGTACTTAGTGAAGTCCATGTTATGTATGCATTACCTTAGTTTACTTGAAGTATTTCATAGCTTACACATAACCACTCTTATTTGAGCTACAACTACTGCCCCTCCCTTTCCTTGCATGAGCTGAAATCTCTCACATTTTCCATTGCAACATCCTCTTAACCTTCTTCATCCTACTACCCAAGTGCCCTGTTTCCTCTAAATGCCTCAACTGCCAGCAGAGATAATGAATAAAATGTTACTTCCTTAAAAATGATACAATGTTAATGCTACTTCAAGAGGCATGCCCCACATCCATGAGTTGTCAGTATGATAACTAATAACAGCTGTAACTTCTTTATGGTCAAAGGCATTCATTTCCAAAGAAACTACTCACCATCTATAAAAACCCAATGTGTAAAAGCTCCAAAACTTTTAAAAAATAATTTTGAATTTAAAATTTTTAAAAGCTAAATTTAGATAGAGTACACAGATGAGTGGTTGCCAAAGACCCATTGGGGTAGGGGAAGGGCTGACCTGGCGAAGCACAGAGGATTTTTAAGGGGGGGACACTTTTCAGTACGATACTGTAATGATGGGTGCATAACCATGCATTTGTCAAGTCTGTGGAACCCTAGAGGACAACGAATGAACTTTAATGTACACAAATTTTTTTAAAAATCATTCTGGAGGTTAAGGGATCCCAGGATGCAACGTAGATTGTGACAAAATAATGTAACTGTGTTGTGAATGTTTGAAACCGCACTGAAGCTGGTAGGAAGTGGTGACCTAAGGCGAAGTATGTAAGACTAAAGGCAAAAGGAATTGCACAAAACCACATTACTCTACTCAATAAAATTGTTTCCCATGGGGATACATGCTCATGATTCTGAGAGCACTATACATGTACTTTGGAATGGAACAATTAAGTAAATGAATGACAATAGGCGTCAGGGTTCTCACTGTTCGAGTGAAAGGATTCAAACTAGTAAGGGGAGGTGGCTAGAATAATCCATGTGGTGATGCAGGAGAGTTGGAAGCACCGGTATGAACTCTAGTTTAGAACACAGATGGATAAATATAGCAACATTTATTGTTACGTGTATACAAGGTTTACAGTGTTTGTTTGTTTGTTTCCTTGCTCTAAGCATTAGAAACAATAATACCCAAGCAGCAATGAGCTAGCCTGAGATCTTTGTGTTCTTTGGAGAAATGGCTGAATCTAGGACTGGGGCAAGAAATATACAAGGTGAGCCTGGGGCATCTTGTAGGGCTAGAAAATAAGGACGTAAGAAAAAAAATTAGTGATGAGGTATATTAAATTGACACAGGAGCCAACTGTACAAGCCCCCAATAGCCAAAACTAGAACACTTGGAACCACAAAATAGTATTCAGTTATAACCCAAAGTGTAAAATAAATACCCATGAATCTATGCTGATACAAATTACTGAATAAATAAATAAATAGGAGAGAATAAATAAATCTGTTCAGAGGAATTACAGATATGTTATGTAGATACTCTGCCCTCTAGAAGGTACACTGTAACACTCCTTAAGCGTGGTCTGCACATAGGGGTTACCTTTCAAAGACTGGAGTATGGGAAGGGAGGAAGGACGAATGATTTCAATGGAGAAACCAGACAAACATTACCTCAGCCAGGTGACCAAGGTTAACATCAACAGTGATAAGTCACGTTGATAATAATATCCTAGGTATGATGTAATGAAAACGACACTTCACCTCTGTGGTCCTCCTCCAAAAGACATGTAACCTCTGTATAATCATGAGAAAGACATCAGACAAATGCCAACTGAGTGTCATTCTACAAATACCTGAGCAGTCAAAGTCATCAAAACCAAGGAAAGTCTGAGAAAATGTCAGAGCCAAGAGGACATGAGGATTAAATGTAATGAGGAATCCTAGATAGTATTCCGGAACAGAAAAGAGACATTGGGTAAAAAATAGGGAAATTGGAATAAAAATGGACTTCAGTTAATAACAATGTGTCAATATTGATTAGACCAAATGTACCTCTGTAATTTAAGTTGCTGATAACAAGGAAAACTGGGTACAGAGTACATAGGAATTTTCTGTACCATTTCATAACTTTCCTGTAAATCAAAATCTATTCTAAAATAGAAAGTTTATTTTTTAAAATGTTAAGTTAAACATTGTATAGATGTCTAAATGCAGTTGTACCAAAACCCCTTGCTGAAGCATATCTTTATTAAAGTCATTGCTAAATGGACATGGTTTTACAAAAGCATTTGTTACACATAATTTCTTGTTCAAATAGAATTCATCGTAGCTACATCCAGCAAAGCCAAGTTAACTCAGGCTGTGTGCCAAGACACGGAAATAGCCTGGTTATATAGACTCAGTGTGATAATGGTAGTATTCAAATCTTTCCATCCATGACACATAATATTCCCATTGGTCTAAGAGAGAAAAAAAAAAGCCTTTAAGTTGATTCTCCACTGACTCAAAAACTTTCCAAATAACCGTCTCTAGGGAGGAGTCAGAAACTCTGGGGCCAGGGTTGGGCAGGAAGGAGTTACTGACTGCTGGTTCCTGAACTTGAAAAAAATAATAAAAGGAAGGAAAATGCCTACGCTTCTCCAAAGGGCCACCCTTACATGGGAACATTGCCAGAGAACTTAAAGTAGCTCTAAGAAGAAGAAAAGTTGGAGTGAAGAAAAATTGACCACACTTAACCGACTCACAATGTCCAGGATTATACTCAAGCAATCAAGATTCCCAAGAGCATAAATTTCCATCTTCTAATTCCAGACACTGCTGGTCCTAGGAAGCAAGGGAAACTTGTAAAGAACACATGGCCTCCAGAGTCTTATTTTCAAGACCTTAACAGCATGACGGCACACAGCCAGTTTTGGAGGACAATAATAACCCACAATACCAGGCCGGGCTCCACCAGAAAGCTCCTGTGTCACTGTTAATGCCTCCACCTCAGCAGAGATCAACAAGGGTGACAAACCCTGGAGGCAACGCTCAAGTCAGGCACCCTGCTCTCCTTGGCATTAGGCCCTCCATCCACCGGGGCCAGCAGAGCCTGAAGAAATAAGAGAACAGGAAAAGATAATAGTGATTTTCAGACTTTTAAGATCATTACTTAGCCTAGGTGGTCCTCCCAGCTCATCCTGCAAGGTCTAGTTCAAACCTTAAACCTTTAGTCTTCCAGCTAACCCTTCCTCCTCCAAGTTCTGAGACCATGATCCTCCTCTCATAAGTGCCAAGTAATCTGGCACTTGCTTAAATCCATGCATTGCTGGCTTTTTTTCATTTACAGTGTTTCATATATACAATCCAGAGTCTAACTTCATATTCTTGAATCTAACTACAAATCCTTTTTCCCTCCTCCTCAACCACATCCTCCCATACCCAAGAGTACCTAGTCCAGTGTTTTGCTTAAGTGCTTAATAAATAGCTGACTTTAATTAGCTATTCTAATCCCTCTCAAATTTCCGTAAGAAAAATTAAATGTAAATCAGGTTTTTTTCACATCTTACTCTTCTAGGTAGCGATTGAACATAGCTAGGAAGTCACCGTAACCATGACCAGCCTACTTATGATAAGACTTGGTTTGAGGTGAGAATCGGTCTTCTCCCTGTCACCAACAGGGTTATGCGTTTCCCTGATAAAATTTGCCTTTCAGGATTCTAGTCACACAGGACTTCTTGGTTCCCAACTGATTAACCCCTGCATCCAGTTTGGGTGCGGGAAAATGATGGTACCTAAGCCTCCAGACAGTAACTCCTGGTCTGGTCAAGCAACGTGAACTCAGCCCGGGATGAATAGCCTTAACGCTAACCCCTGCTTGGGCCCCAGGTTTGCCTACACTTCTCCTTTGTTCACATTTGATACTTCCCCCATCTTAAGAACGGATGGGCTGTGTTCTTACCCGAGCCCTCAGAATTTAAAAATCCAGACTGGCACAGGACATCACTAGAAAACACTCTAATCATTAAACTGTCATGTTCACATGATGCAAAACAGTGCCTTGCCACCAGGCTGCTGATCAGTCTATGTGCAATCTACCCCTGATGAGCACCATTCATGCATTCCTTTATGCAAATATTTATTGAACATCTAGCATGTTTCAGAGACTACTCTGGGCATCCGGGTTCTCCTGGTCCCTCTGGTCTCCTTACTTTCACTCTATCCTGGAGGTCCCAGTCCTTAATTAATGAGTTCCTTCAGGTACTCTTACAGAGTGGTAGCCATGGTAGGGTTCAGACCCCCTAGATACCTCAGCATGATGTATTTCTAAGATAAACATTTCTCCTGCTAATATGGCCACCTCTCACACTTACAGATTTTCTCTTGTTCTACTATAGGGTCTTTGTCACTTTTCTCCACCTCATTAAAGACCTCCTTGTAGCATCTTAGCCTGAAGTGAGCCAGGAAAGAGGTGGAGCTGGAAGCTCAGAAAATGCCACCTTGCAAATATTATGACAATTTTTAAAATAAGATAGCCATGAAAAGAGGGGGTGTCGGAGAGGATAAGACAGAGAAGGGAGTTTCTGAAGAATGTAGCAAAAAGATGTAGTCATTCCTGGTTGGAGCAAAACTCAATTTCAAGCCTATTCAATTCTAATAAATGCAAAATAAAATAAGGTATTTTAGAATGAATTGTAGGATTATGTAAATAATCTAAATATTGGAAAATTTTTATTTTTTTAATTTTCTTTAATTTAATCTTCTCTAGAGAGGTTGTTCCTGATCTGCCATTCTACATTAGGTGCCCGCCCCCCACTGCCAGTTATATTCTTGCAGATCACCCTCTGTTTGTTCTTTGTAGCACTTATTCAGTTTGCAAAGATTTACTTATAAGATTATAGCTTAATGACTTCTCCATTCCCCCCACTTGACAAGCTCCAAGGGGGCAGGAACCATTTTTGTTTTGTTCTCCACTGAATACGTAGACACTACACAGAATCTGCATATTAAGGAGGAATCTGCATATTAGGAGATTAGTAAATATTTGCCGAAAGAAAGAACCAAAATTCTTTTGCCAAGTTCCCTCACTTAGACCCCACTACAGACTTCTAGGTCCACCACTTCATCTCAATATTGTAACAAGTAGCAACTTAGTTCAATCTCAGCAGACTCAAGTAGAGGATGCCTTTTACCCAGAAACTCCACTTTAAGTAAATATGTAAGGATATCTCGCGTGTACACATGCTCCTTCGTTTGCAATGGGGTTATGTCCTGATAAACCCATCATAAGTCAAATGTATTGTAAGTTGAAAATGCATTTAATACACCTAACTTCCTAATAGCTTAGCCTAGTCTACCTTAAATGTGCTCAGAACACTTACATTAACCAACAGTTGGGCAAAATCATCTCACTGCGGCTGTCAACATTACAGAGAGGGTATCCTATTGCATGTTGCTAGCCCGGGAAAAGATCAAAATTCAAAATTCGAAGTACAGTTTCTATTATGTGTATCACTTTTGCACCATCACAAGTCGGGGATCATCTGTACAAAGTTGTGTATTGTAGCATCGTTTTTAGTGTCAAAAACAAAACAAAGGATGTTCTCTGGAATGAGTGACTAAATTGTATTGATGAGGTGGCAAGAGAGCTAGAGTTTATACTTTGCACTAATCAGTCACTGGCCCAGCGCTAAAGGGTGGGGCATAACTGCCTAGGTCCCTGTAGGCTCTTGACACAAGCAAAGCATGTTCCAGCAACCCGAGGGCCTGCTCGCAAAGAGACACAGGGACAGACTATTGGGTGGGCTACTATGCCAGGAGCTGGGGTGCACAGAAATACTGAAGAGATCTGAGGGCATGTGAGGGCAGCACTGACAAATCTGCTATAGGTTGTCTTGGGCTTAGTATAAATCAATCATGGCCATTTTTCAACAAAAACCCACTGACGCATCTCATGCATAGGCATGAAAAATACATGGAAGGACCCTCCTCTGTGCGAGGAATGGAGGATGGAAATGCATGGAGGGGAGCAAAGGTGTTTATTGACTTTTCTTTGTGCATTTTTCTATTATTTCCACTAAATAGTAAACATTTTCATAAAAATTTTAGGTGATGCCCTGACTGGGTAGCTCCGCTGATTAGAGTATCCTCTCAATATGCCAGGATTGTGGGTTCCATCCCCAGTCAGGACACATACAGAAATCAACCAATGAATGCTTAAATAAGTGGAACAACAAATTGATGTCTTTATTTCTAAAATCAATAAATAAAAATTTTTAAATTCAGATTTAGTGGGGAAAGTTAGCTAGAACCTTTTAATAGATAGACCACTCCCAAGTAAAATTCTTTCTTAGAACGTGAACTGGTCAAACAAATCTCTCCCACCTCTGAGATTTTTCTGACCTGATTCAAAGTATGTGATAATCCCTATTGTTTTCAAATTAATCGCTCATCATATAACAGGCTACCTTCATTTAAAAAAAAGTTTAGGTTTGCTGAATTATAATATTTAAAAGGTTTTAAAAGCCCACCAGGAGTCTAGAATTAAATTAAAATTCACTAGCATTAAGAACCCTTCCAAATAACTCCTCCGAGTTGGCAATCAGATGAAAAGATCATTCTCCGCCGACACTAAGCATGCTCGTGCACAGCGACAAACAGCGTAACTTACGGTTCTGCTGGGAGACACACAGGTTTCTTTTGACAATGACTGCAAGACACATTCTGAATCTCAAACCATTAAAAACCTGTTTCTACCAAGTGTTTTAGAATCAAGGTTATACAGACTATATATAGAAAATGTCTCTAAGCCTACCCACACGCCTGTTCGCCATAACTTCTTCCAGGAAAAACAGAAACTGCATAGAGGTCTCTGCTGTGAAGCCTCTGGAATGACAAAGAGTAAGCTGCCGGTAGAGAAGGGTGTCTGTCTGTGGGAGGGAGAGCTGGGGGAGCAGAGGGATCCGCACTGTGTGCCATCATGCCTGGTATTCGACACATTGTTTGCTCTGCCTCCATAACCCGGAGGACAAGCAACACGGATTTGACAGGATGTATGGAAGCGTGCCACCTGACTAGGGGAAAGCAGAAGGAATTATCAGAAAACATTTCACTAATACTCGACTAACATACATATTTACCACATGTAACATTATTTCTTACTGTGCATTGTGTTATGAAATAGGAGCGAGCTAGAAGAGGGTCAATACGGAAAATAAGTCTTTCTCCCCCTTCTTTGTTTAATTGCCCTCTAGATGCTTCCTCTGCTTAGACAGAAAAAGCTTTGTAAAAAAAGAAACTACAATGTTCCCAAACAGCAAGTAATAGGTGATGATATATTATAAGCTTTGTTATATCACTTAGCCTCCCATAGAGCCATACTCTGCCTTTTATCTGTTATTTATGCACAGAGCAGATCCATTCTTAAGCCACGGCATTTAGGTGTGAAAGTTTTGTTATCTTTGTTTTCTTTTTATCAGTTTAGCTCCACCTCAACTGCTCTGAGCTAGCAAGTAAGTCCATCACAGTCATTCCCTGAGTCTCCTCATCTCCCTGGCTTACACCAGAACCTGGGAGATGTACAAGGGTCAGAAAATGTGGGGAAGGACTTCTAAGCTGTCGCCTACCCTGATTCCATTTGATATTTTCACTGCCCAACCTTGAAATGTGATGGGCTTCCTGTTTCAGTGCTAAGCAGGGATGAGCAAGGTGTGATGGCAGGAGTGGAGCCTCCCTAAGGCACCACACAGCCATCCTTTCTGAGATAGTGCTACGGAAAAATGAAGCGACCAGACACCGAGGGGTTAGGAGCACGATCTTTACTTACGTGCACGGGCCCAGAGGAGACAAACTCCAAATTCTGAGCCCAGAACAATAGCCCCGCATTCCTTTTATGCTGGGCTAAGTGGGGGAGGGTATTGGGAGGCGTGGTATAGATCTGGCGCGAAAAGGGCTTACAGAGGTGAGAGAGAAGCATTTACATCATAAGTCAGGGCAATTAGCATTTCATCTTTGGTCTCGGCCTTGATTTCCCCTACAATATTACCCACCAGGACAGGACCACAGAACAAGAGAAGGTCCCCACTACCCGTGGTCCACCAACTTCTAGCCGCTCCTCAGTGCTTCAGAATTTCCGCCCTCCCTCCTGTCCCTCAAAGGCACCCCTTTCATTTCTTCCCTATTGCCCTATTGCTTAAGGGCACCTTCTGTAAATTCAACAATAAGCCAGAGTAGGATTGAGGGCTCATAATAATAATTAGCATGTTAACAAAGTATCCAGCCAATTACCCTGGTGTTCTTCTTTCCCACCCCAAATTTCCCTTCAATCCTCACCCCACCCTCCATCACTACTAGGCTCGGAGTTCTGGAAGGAAGGGACTATTTATTACTCATTTTTTATCATCCAAAATACCATACACGGGGATTCTCGAACACGGCGCTCAATGAAATCAAGTCCCTGCCAGCAGTTCCTCCAAATTTTTATTGACTTATAAAAAGAAAATTAATTTTTGCTACAAATGAGTATAAATATTGTGAGAACAATGTCTGAGATAGAAAACCAAACACATCAGACACTGGGAGTGGAGCGATTCTGCTGTAACTAAGAAGCATGAAGTTATCATATCATCAGATCAGCGTTACAGAGAAACTGCAAGAACTCTGCCTCCCAGAAGAGTACAGCCAGGGCAGAACCAGCTCTTCCCAGACGGCAGCCGTTCTGAAGAGCAACCCATAGATAACCTCAATGCTTTTATTGACATGATGGTGGCAGCTGCCTTGTAATCATCGCCGACCAGATTAGTCTTGCTTTCGATCATTTAATTATCTCACAACATGTCTCCAAAACATTCTAGAATGTAAAGTGTGGCCCTGTGGCAGAGGCTGCTAGATGTTCACTCGTATCCTCATGTTCTTCCAAACTAAAAGAATATCGATCGTTTAGCCACCCAGCATACAAACTAGATTGCCCAGCCTATCTTGCAGCTGTGCCTAGAAGGGATGACGAATGACTCCAGGACTAGCAACAATGGGCATCCAGGACCACGCCTGGCCTGCAGGGGCAAGGAGAGGAAGGAAGTGGCTCCTGGGCCCCACAGAGTAAGCCGAGGCTACAGGAGACAGCTGCCTGACAAGAGCCGCGTTCTCTGTAACGGGTTGGGGTCCTTCAGAGGCAGACCTGGAGGCTAAGGTTTCAGCACGGGTAGTTTATTTAGGAAGCAATCGCAGGAGGCACTGGAAGAGTGTGGGAAAATGAGGCAGCAGGGAAGGAGGCCCAGGCAGGGTGCACTGATCAGCAGATCGCCACTGAGTGCAGTCAGGCTCAGTCTTAATAGGGACCTCTGGGAGATGGTAAAGAACTCAGCTCAGAGTTGTCCCAACCTAGCGAAGAAGAAATGGGGTTGTTTACCCACCAATTCCCATGCATCATCGGTTAAGGGCTACACCCTGGGGATAGCAACTGTCCAGCATTTCGGGCCTGCCCTGTGCATGGGCTGGGTCTGCGTTCACGTCCAGAAAAAGGCCTCAGGCAGACAGTGGCAGGAAGGAGCCACCACTGTTTATAAGAAGTGGTGAGCACTGACGGTACGTGGTGGGGGCCACAGGGCCTGTTACACTGTCAGTTAAGGTGTACAGCTACTGCACCAGAAAAGGAACTGAGAACTAAATACCCAGTCTTACTCTTCACACACTCTCCACTCTGCTGCTGAACCTAACGGGAATCCCACGAATGCCGTCCACTGTGGCTGACCTCCCAGGGCACAGAGAGGGCGGGAGAGATCAACAGAGTGCCCAGTACATCTGCCTTCCGCGGTTTCCAAATTTTTTCATTTAAAATCTCAGACAGCACAGTTTTAAGAGTATGGTGATTCATTTATATATTCACTATAACCAAAGAAACTTGTGACTAGAAAAGACCTTGGTCCAGCAGCACAAAGAACACTACTTAAGTGAGAGGAGGCTTACGTTCTAGTTCTGGCTCTAATGAGGAATGATGCCACTTGGGGCAAGTCACGTAGCAGTTCATGCTGTTTCTTGCTCCTGACAAGGTCCTACTGACCTAACAAAACTATTGTAAAAATGCTCTATAATTACAAAGGTTTTTATAATTACAAATGTGAGGTGTTAGTATACCTTCACTGTTTCAGACAGATGAGAAGCAATGCCATGTTTAATCACATTAAAGAAAGAAATGTCACTATTTTGTTTCATTTTTTTTTCAGTTAGGAAGACACTTACATAAAATACCTACCACCACAAAATTTTTATTAAATGGGACAGAGTATAAGTAAATAATATGTATTTACATACAATTATTTTCTTACCACTGATCCCCCACCCAAAAGATCTACATTCAATTAATTACACATCAGTTTCTAATAAGTCATACTCATTTTTTCGCTAGTGTCAACTGAGCACAAAGAGTCAGGAGGTTTACATCAAAGATTTATTCAGGGGTCTTAGGGTTTACAAACTGGAAATACAACTAAACAATACCCAGGGTGTTCTGAAGAGGAAAGAAAAGCTAAGCGTTCTTACATTAAAAAGTTCACTCTAGAGAAACTCAGTCCTGCGTTCTTAAGCCTCTGGACTGGCTGAGACAGTAGTCTTCCAGATGTCCAATGGTCTGGAAAATGGATGTCAGAAGGCCTGGGCCCGTGAACACTCTTTCCTAAGTTCTTCAGAGGGTTATCTATAGGGTTTACATATATATCTCTAGGCACTGATGCACAGCTCAAAAGTTCAAAAGTTTAAGTCCTTGGGCTAAAGTAAAATAAAGTCTGTTCCTCACGCTTCAACCCATTTGGTCTGAACCAGTTTTCTCAGCTTGACTGTACAGGCTCCATGTTAAGTTAGCTTAGAAGTAGTGATTCCATTTTGCTTTCTTCACTCATTCCTCACCAGTTACTCCTTTTATTGTTGACAGTGTGCTTTACTTTTGTAACCACTTCCTCTTTTATCCTTATGTACCTCAGCTTTTATGATTATCTAGTACTTATGCCCAACATCACAATTACTTCTCTTTTCATTTCCCTTTTAATGTAAAAAATAAGCCTAATAATGGAGGCACCATTAGATTATAGTAGGAAATACTGAGGAGAACATCTTCTATGTGCATTCACCAAATCCAAGGAAACAATAAAGCTATAATTATTGTCCCTAACTGGGGACTTCAGAGTTTCTGCCTTGTTACAAATAAGGAATCAGGGTGTCACTAACACAGAGAAATTTATAAAACAAAGGCAATATTTCCTTCATGGCTGTCACACGGGCTATCACACTGCTACTGCCTTAAGATCCCCACCAGTGTGGTCCCTCATTGGGCTGGCCTAAAGTTTTCTTTAAAAAAAAAAATTATAGAGAGAGGGGAAGGGAGGAAGAAAGAGGAAGAGAAACATCAATCAATGCCCCCAACTGGGCACCTGGCCAGCAACCCAGGTATGTGTCCTGACCAGGAATCAATCGGTAACCTTTCGGTTTGCACAGCGACACCCAACCCATTGAGTACATCAGTCAGGGCTGGCATAAAGTTTTCAAAAAGAACTTTGGGAGAGGGGAGATTGTTTGCTTTTAAATGTACCACCACTAAGGAAACAAGTATTTGTCAGTTCTTAAACACAAGGCAGAGGAGGGTGGCAACAAGCTCATTAAGGAAACAGAATAAGGCATTTTATAAAGTGAATATAAAGATGTCATTCTTATTGCTGACTCTATTGTTTCAAGTCTTTGCAATGGGTGGGAGCAGGAAGATTTATAAGTATAAGGAAGGAAAAGGCTTTGCCCTTTTCCTTAAAGCAAGTCTATATTTTAATTAGCTTTCTGATTGGTATCAGGAAAGTTGTAACACTACATTATCATACCATCTTGAGGAAACAGATATTGGCCTCCTGAACTTTGTTAAGGAGCATAACAGATACCACAGCTTAGGACTGACCACTTCAGTAAAGAAAGTTTTTGCATAGACCCTCTTCCCAGAAAAACTAAAGAAAACTACTTTTAAAAAATCTTTACAAAATGATGTAATTTTCCATGTAGGTAATTTTCATAATCTATATTCGTGTTTCTCTGAATATAATTGGTAGGAACACCATTTAAAATGTTAGACTATCTGATATGTTTTGAGAGAAACAGAATGAACTGGAGAAGAACTGAGAATTCAAGTAAAATGAAGTACACTCAGTGGTTAGAGAGTCTTTATTTTTTTATATATCTAAACTTGCTAAAGATTCTTTCAACTTGTAATACCTAAAACAATACGAAACTTATATTAGGATTAAAATGTTTTTTACTTAAATCATTTTTTATTTTCAATTACAGTTGACATACCATATTATATTAGTTTCAGGTGTACACCCCAGTGATTCAGCATTATATAACATACTAAGTGGTCATCTGGATAAATGTCATACAGTTCTGATATCATACACAGTTATTAGAATATTACTGACTATATTCCCTATGCTGTACTTTATATCCCTGTAACTATTCTGTAACAACCAATTTGTACTTAATCTCTTCATCTTTTTCACCCATGCCCCCACCCTCTCCCATTTGGCAACTGTCAAAATGTTCTCTGTATCTAAGAATCTGTTTCTGTTCTATTTGCTCATTTACTTTGTTTTTTAGATTCAATTATTGATAGATATGTATGTATTGCCATTTTCTTGTTTACATTTTTTATCTTTTCTTCTCCTTCTTAAAGAAAACCCTTTAACATTTCATGTAATACTGGGTTGGTGGTGATGAACTCCCTTAGCTTTTTCTTTTCTGGTAAGCTCTTTATCTGTCCTTCTATTCTAAATGATAGCTTTGCTGGGTAGAGTAAACTTGGTTGTATAGGTCCTTGCTTTTCATCACTTTGAACATTTCTTACCAATCTCCTCTGGCCTGCAAAGTTTCTGTTTAGAAATCAGCTGACAGTCTTATGGAAGCTCCCTTGTAGGTAACTAACCACTTTCTCTTGCTGCTTTTGAGATTCTCTCTTTATCTTTAACATTTTACATTTTAATTATGATATATCTTGGTGTAATTCTTTTTGAGTTCATCTTGTTTGGGACTCTCTGTGTTTCCTGGACTTGTGTGTCTATTTCCTTCATCAGGTTAAGAGAGTTTTGTGTCATTATTTTTTCAAATAGATTTTCAATTTCTTGCTTTCTCTCTTCTCCTTTCAACACACCCATGATGTTAATGTTGATAAGCTTGAAGTTGTCCCAGAAGATCCTTACACTATCCTCATTTGTTTTTTGGATTCTTCTTTCTTTTTGCTGTTCTGATTGGGTGTTTTTATCTTCCTTATATTCCGAATTGCTGATTTGACTCTCAGCTTCATCTACTCTACCGTTGATTCCCTATAAATTATTCTTTATTTCAGTTAGTGTATCCTTCTTTTTTATGGTTTACATATCCTATTTTATGTTGTGAAAGTTCTTACTAAATTCATTGAGCATCTTATAATCGGTGTTTTGCATTCAACATCTAATAGATTGCTTGTCTCCATTTTGTTTAGTTCTTTTGCTGGAGTTTTATTCTGTTCTTTCATTTGGGCTGTGATTCTTTTGTTTCCTCATTTGACAGCCTCCCTGTGTTTGTCTCTATGTATTAGGTAGAGCTGCTACGTCTCCTGGGCTTGGTAGAGCGGCTTTATGTTGTAGGTGTTCTGTAGGGTCCAGTGGCACAGCCTCTGTGATCACCCAAGCTGGGTATTCCAGGTGCAATCCCTCTCCCATGTGGGCTGTGTACATCCTCCTGTTGTAGTTGAGCCTTGATTGCTGTTGGCACATCAATGGGAGGGATTTATTCCCAAGGCTAATCAGCTGCAAGGACTGGCTGTGACCATCAATCACTGTAGAGGATCTTGCACAACTGTGCGGTGGCTCGAAGGCCCCTGCCCATGCTGGAGCAGATGGAGTGGCAGCAGCACCTCTGCCACTGAAGACCCATAATGGAGAAGCACAAGTGGTTGGCTGGCGGGTGGCTGCCGCTGCAGCTTACTGTGACGAGGAGGCTTATGGGGCTTGCCACCTAGCCATGCAGCATTCAGGGCCTGACAGCCCATGCCTCTTCCCCTTCTCTCTTCCTAGTGCCCACTGAGCTCTGGGCAGGCCCTGGAGCAGTGGGGGAGGGGTGCACAGATCTCTGGACCACGTGGTCTCTCGCTGGCCTGGGAAATCAAGACCCTGGTAGCCAACCAGACCAGCGAGGGGAGTGAAATGCAAAAGTGTGCGGTCCACCCCACAGAGCAGGGCTTACTTTAATGGGGCTCTGGTGCCCATTGATTCTGCTCCTTGAGTTTGTCACTTATGGAGGTGGTTGGGTGATTCTTCTGTGTGATCTGAGACTTTCTAACAGGGGTGCTGGCTCTGGGGCCTTCGGGGAGGTGCAGGTCAAGGTCAGCAACCACCTGTGTTCTGCCAGGCAGCCACAAAACAATCTGCAAATGACTACTACTAGTGACAGGTTTGGAGGTGCCCAGGTGAGGCTAAGCTCCCAACCAAGGCTAGCTGTTGCTAGTGCCAAGCCTGGGGCCACTTAGTGAGAGTTATAGGGCATTCTTTGGCCAGATTCTGCTTGTTTGAGAGATTTTAGGAAAGTCTGAAGCATGAGCCAAGACAGGTCATTTATATGGAAAAACCACTGGAAACACCTTGGGTTGGGCCCACAAGTTGGGTGGTGGAGCGAACAGTGTGATCCACAGCCGAGATATCCCTCCCTATTATCTGCCACACTTAAGTGTTGGACTAGTCCTTCCACATCTCTACTCTTCCTACCATTCTTGATGTAGCTTCTTCTTTAAATCCCTAGTTGTAGTACTTCTCTTTAGCTAGGTTTCAGGTGGTTTCGAATGACGGTTCTTCTGTAGTTTACTTGAATTTTGATGTGGTTATGGGAGGATGAGCGTATTGCATTTACTTGTGCTGCACAAGTAAATCCATCTTGATCGGAAGACTTAAAAAAATTTTTTTAATGGAAGGTATATTCAATTTAATTTTTACAGAATGCTAATGTGAAGCCCTGACTGGCACAGCTCAGTTGGTTGAGCATCATTGTACAGAGTGAAAAGTCACCGACTGGATTCCCCAGTCAGGGCACATACCTGGGTTGCAGGCTGGGTCCCCAGTTGGGGTATGCGAGAGACAACCAATAGATGTTTCTCTCACACATTCATGTTTCTATCCCTCTCTTTCACCCTCCTTTCCCCTCTCTCTAAAAATAAATAAATAAAATATTTAAAAAATGAAAAGAATGCCTATATGTATACTCTGATGTTCACGTGACTGCCACTGCAAATATAAAAATTCTAGATTGCTTTGGGTTTTTGCATCAGACTGCTATGAGTAACCAAATAGATAAATAATATTTTGGTGTTATTTTTAGGGTGCTAAGAGAGCCCCAATCAAAGTTAAAATACCTCTACCACCTGCCTGCTAATATATTGTTTCTTTAACTGTGAACAAATTATTTTACTCCACGATTAGTCATAAATAGCCATGAGAAAAGTAACAATAATGGATACCATATCTAGGTTTAAAAAAATGCCTGCTCTTAAATGAATGATAAATATTAATATGATTATAAATATTAATCTGAACAATAAATAGTGAAAGAGGGGGTAGAGATATTGTTTTTTTTCCCACAACATATTTTGAGTTCTTCTTATAGCTGATTGACTAGTGAGAGAATCTTTCCACAAAAAATGGATATTAATTAGAATAAACCTTTATGATATGAAGTATAAGTTACATACCAGTTATCAGGAGGAAATTCCTAGACAACTTGAAAACAGAAGGTAGAGACATTGAGGTCATCTCTAGACTGAATTCTGATCACCATTCGCAGATACAGGGAAGAAATTTCTAGAGAATAAATACAAATGAAGGCCTAATGTTTTGGAGATTGTCTAGGCTTGTGATACAAGGGTTTCTCTTGATTAAATGAGTCTTATTTTCCCCTCAAATAAATAAAAAATTTCAATGTACCAAAACCATGACTCAAATCTAAAGGTCAGGAAATTTTGTGAGCACCAAGCGTGATCAAATCTCCAGATGTTAGAGCTCTGTGTTTTGCCCAAACAAACCCCATGATTTGACTGGGCTCCTTGGACTAAGCACTATATGGGACAAAATTGGCAGCCTATCAACTTCTCAACCTGAGTGAGGGCATAATTTACTGCGGAACCACTGTTGAAGGCACTTCATGTACTTGGAACCTCCCCAGACTAGAAATTCTGAACTAGAGCTAGCAGTGAGTGTGATCCAACAAAGTTTGAAAGTTTATGCTCCAGAGAAGTGGTACCACCTTCAAACCCACAAAAGGGACCCCTGCCCTAGTCCTGCTAGAGGGACTCATAAACCAGAAACCCACAATGGTGAATTTGGTAACAATCACACCAAGCAACTCACAACCCCACACATCTGCTACTGTGATGCACACCATTCAAGCCCCAGAGAAATGCTCTGCCACATCTCTTGCTGTGTCCATGACAGAAAAGATGACTGTGTCCAATGAAGAATTGAGGGCTGAGGCACTGCTGATATCAGAAATGGGCATGGCTTCAGAGTATGAGGAGGACTTGAATTGGAGAAATAATTAGGTAAGAAAAAATTAGCTCGTCATACCTTTCCTCTCAAATACCATGACTGGAACAAATTTTGAATTGTGAAATATTTGCCAATAGAACACAATAGACTTGGAGGAAAGCTGGTTGCCACCCCCACCAGCAGCAACAAGCAGTGCCATTCCCTCTGTTGTCAACAGGGGTCAAGTGAGGAAATGGACTTCTACTGCCACCGGGAAGTTAAGACACAGCGCCCCCCTTCCACTGCTAGAGCAGTATCTTTAAATAAGATACGGTCTTACAATATAATACCCAAAATGTACAGGTTTATACTAATAACCAGGAAGTCCACAAGCCCAATTTTAAGAAAGACAGTAGACCCCAAAAGAGAGATTCTAGTTTAAATTTTAGTTTACTTTCTAATAGAAATTCTAGCTTAAATATGTAAATTTATTTATTTATTTATAGATTTTATTTATTTTTAGAGAGAGGGGAAGGAAGGGAGAAAGGGAGGGAGAGAAATATCAATGTGTCGTTGCCTTTCACACACCCCCGACTGGGGACCTGGCCCACAACTCAGGCATGTGCCCTGACTGGAAATTGAACTGGTGACCCTTTGGTTTGCAGGCTGGCACTTGGTCCACTGAGCCACACCGGGCGGGGCATAAATATGTAAATATATTTAAAGTAATAATATGAATTGGTCTTTGAGAGTTCTAATTATTATGTAAGTATGGGTAAGCCACTAAAATATTTTATGATTTAATCGCTGGTGTCTTTTGTAAATTTATTTCTCTTATATACAAAAGAAGTCTAGAGGTAGGAAGTCCTGGGCAGGCGTGAAGTTTCCATAGTTGTCAGGGATCCAGGTTTCTTTCATTTTTACTGCTTACCTTTGTTTAATATGTCTTTTCATGTTCAAATATGACTGCTCAAGCTCCAGCCATCTCACCCAAAATTTAAGCAGCAGAATGGAGAAGGCAGGAAAAATGGGAACAGCTTTAATTTCTCAAAAGCTTTCCCCAAAGCCTCCATCAATACTTAATGTAAACCTCATCAGTCAAAGCTGCATGTGTAGCGCCAACTAGCTGCAAAGGTGGCTGGGAGAATGTCATCTTTTAGCTACACTGTGCTCAGTTAAAAAAATGGGTTTCTGTTTATTTGAGAGAAGGGAGAATGTGAATGTGGTCAGCAACTAGCAGTCTCTACTGTAGAGTGAAATTTACAGATTCAGAATGGAGGGAAAATGGGACCATGGACAGTTTCCAAAAGATGAAATAAGTAAAGCAAAAAAAAAGGAAAAGAAAAGAAGTATATACCCCCTCTTACATTAAGGGAAAAGATAAAATCATAAGTGAGTTTCAGTTTAGGAATGGTGGGTGATAGGTTGTTAATACAGTGCTTGATATTAATCCTAATGGCCAAAAAAAAAAAAACTAATGGCTAAAGAAAAATTTTTAAACAAATTTCCAAGTGAAAACATATTTTCCCTCTATAACGTATTCATTGTTTATTAATCTCTTAATAAGCAAGGGAATTAATTCTTTCAGAGCTACTAAACTTTCATTTTTCTGTTAAACATGTAGACAGCATTTACTTGATTTACTTGGATAAATGCTTATGAACCACTGTTTAAATCACATAGCTATCTTAATTATGGTTATTACAAAAATTAATAATGCCCCGGCTGGTGTGACTCAGTGGATTGAGCATCAGCCTGTGAACCAAAGGGTCGCCAGTTTGGTTCCCCAGTCAGGGCACATGCCTGGGTTGTGGGCCAGGTCCCCAGTAGGGGCCACGCGAGAGGCAACCACACATTGATGTTTCTCTACCTCTCTTTCTCCCTCCTTTCCCCTCTGTCTAAAAATAAATAAAATCTTTAAGATATAATTAATGATGCATCTGGGAGCAAGGGAGTAGAAGAAAGGGGGTGGAAATAGTTATGAAAGGACAATAGGAGAGATCTTTGTGGTAATGGAACTGTTCTGTATCTTTATTGTGATGGATACATGAAACCATGAATGTGATAAAATTGCATAGAACTAAATACACTCACACGTGTGTGCATGCACATCTAAGAATAAAACTGGGAAAATCAGAAGAAGATGGGTAGATTATATCAATGCCAATATTCTCATTGTGTGTAGCATAGTTTTGCAAAGTGTTACTTTTAAATGGGTACACAATATCTCTGTATTATTTCCTGCAATTTCATGTAAATCTACACATCACAAAATTTATGCTCCATTAATTAAATTAAAAATTATGCTCCATAATTAAAATTAAAATTTTAATTTTAAATTAAAATTTAATTTAAAAAGCATAAGTTGAAGAAAATGATTCAACATATATTCATAGCTTATTTTGAAAAAGAAAAATAACCGAGTTTGCCTTTTCAGTCTCTTAATGGTGTCTTTTTATAAAAGAAGTTCAAAATTTTAATGAAATTTATCAATCTTTTTTGTTATGATCAATGATCTTTCTGTCCAATTTAAGAAATATTTGCCTTCCCCAAGATCCTGAGGGTTGTATCTCCTGTTATCATCCAGTAGCTTTATGGTTTTATCCAAGCCTACAATCTATATGAAATTGTTTGTGTACGTGTAGCTAGGAGTCAAGATATACTGTTGTCCATATGAATATCATGAATACCTAATCGGCTCAGCACAATATATGGACACGATCCTACTTTCCTCACTGCACTGCAATATCACTTTCATCATATATCAAGTGACTACATAAGTTTCTGGACTCCCTTCTTTTCTATTTGTCTATTTATGTATCTTGAAGCCAAAGCCATATCATTGTATCCTAATAATTATTTTATCTTAAGAGTAAGATGTGATGCCCTGACTGGTGTGGCTCGCTTGGTTGGGCATCGTTCCACAAAGCCAAAGGTCGCTGGTTCGATTACCAGGCAGAGCACATGGCCGGGTTGCAGGTCTGGACCCCATTTGGGGTGCATGCGAGGGGCAACCAATCGATGTTTCTCTCTTACATCAATGTTTCTAACCCTCTCTTTCTCTCTCCCTTCCCCTGTCTCTAAAAATAAATAAATAAATAAATAAATAAATAAATAAATAAATAAGAGATATACTGGATATAGTCCTTCTATACTTTGTTCTTCTTCAAGATCCTCTTGGCTATTCTTGGCATTTTGCTATTACATATAAATTTAAAATCAACTTGTCAGCTTTTACCAAACATGCTGGAAATTTTACTGGAACTGCACTGAATCTATATATCAATTTGGGAAGAACTGATATGTTTTTATTAATAAGTCTTCCTAGCCATGAATTCGGTGTAGCTTCCCAGTTAGTTAGGTTTTCTTTAATTCCTCAAAAATAGTATATAGTTTATACGTAGACATCTTGCACTATTTTAAACTTATTCCTAGGTATGTACCTTTTTATGCTATTATAAATTTTATCACCTAAGAATTTCATTTTCTAATTTATTATTGCTATTAAACAGGAATGCAACTGAATTTTACATTTCGACCTTGTATTTATTCTTCCCATTGCTCCTAATTTTTTCCTATATTCCTGTGCTTCCATCTGGGATCATTTTTCCTTTAGTCTGAATAACTTTCTTTAGCAATTCTTTGTGTGGGTCTGTTGGTGGTGATTTTTTTTTTCAATTTTGTTTTCTAAACACATTATTTTTCTTACCTTCATTTTGAAGGATATTTTGCTGGATGTAGAATTCTAGGTTAGCTCCTTTAAGACGTTATTCTACTTTTTATGGTTTCTCTTATTTCTCTTAAAAAGTCAGGAGTGAGTTTTATTGTTGACCTTTTGAAAGTAGTGTATGTTTAATCTTTTTTTTTTTCTTTCGTAGATTTTCCCTTTGCATTCTGCCTTCAGGATTTATGGAGGAGGGAATGTTGGACATGCAGCTTGGTAAAGTGAGCTACTACTGGTCTTCAAATTGTGGGGCTTCTGTCTTCCTCCCACAAGTCAAAAGCCATCCAGGTCACCGTCCTGTCTTTTCAGCAACAGTGCCTACGTGAACTACCCCTGCTCCCTTTAGGAGCAAGTTCTTCTGCTACCAACTTCATGCACAAGTGGGAATAAGGTTGAGAGGCTGCCCTACCTAACCCTTCCTACAGTGGTACTTCAATCAGTAACTCACACAATTGTCCAAGGACTCTACTGACACCAACAACTTCTTACTGTGTGCTTAGAACATTCCCAAGAGCCACATTCCCACTTCTGTATTAAGCCTCTGTCATGCAACTTTTATTTGTCCACCTTCAATCCAATCCCATCTGCCTTCTATATGTCAAGGATTCTCATGATATCTGGTCCATTGAGAGCATCCCTTCATATTTTTCAATATCAAGGTATGTGCATGGATGTACATGAGTGGGTGTATCCATCTAATTTTTCTGTAATTTTTAGAGATTTTGAAAAGAAGGAAAGAGTCAGGAGAGGATAGAGCTTGTTCTCTATATCCATGTTGATTCAATCTCTTGGCTAAATTTCTAAGCACACATTGAACTTTTCAATACCAAACACAGACAGCTGCTAGTATCATATGATCTAATTTGGAAACCTCTGCTTCTAAGGTGATGTCATATTAAGCTATTTCAATTGAAGATGTGGTCCCCATGTTGAAACTGACATCTGTGTGACACATGTGAATAAATTTAATTCTCCTTCCTCAAAATTGTCTTTCAGATTTCAATAATATATCTCAAAAGAATAGCAAGTTCTGTATTACAAAGATTCCTACAAGCATATAATGGCAACACTACAAATAATATTTTTGTTCAACTATACCAAAGAGAGAAAAAAGTAACTATTCTAAAAAAATTTGTAAAGTGCTAAAATTCAAAAATAAGAAAAAGCAACTCAGGCCCTGGCTGGTGTGGTTCAGTGGATTGAGAGCTTACCTGCAAACCAAAGGCTCGCTGGTTCAATTCCCAGCCAGGGCACATGCCTGGGTTGCGGGCCAGGTCCCCAGTGGGGGCGCATAAGGAGCAACCACGCATTGATGTTTCTCTCCCTCTCTTTCTCCCTCCTCCTATGTCTAAAAATAAAATAAATAAAATCTTTTTAAAAAATGAAAAGAAAAACCAACTCAGATCCTGAAATGTAATTTCCCTATTCTCAACCCTGAAATTACTTCAATCAACAGATTCTTTTGCCAATGCTAATAAATTCAAGAATAATTTATCATTGATTTACCATTGATTGAGAATTACAGTGTAAATGCCAAACTTTGAAATCTAAAATAGTCTCGAATAGGTCGTACAATAGAAATTTTATATAAAGAAATGCAATCCTGGATTAATATAAACTATTATGTAAATGTCCAAAAGAGTTAAATCTGAAGAGTTCAACAAAACAGTCTTTTACAAAATATTTAATGCACATATAACATGCCCTTGGCACTGTTCTAGGCATCTGATGAACAAAACACATCAGTGAACAAAACAGACAAAACCCCCTGTTTTGTGGAGCTCATATTCTAGTAAATACATATAATTTGAATAATCTGAACTTGGCCTTTTCCTACAGAAATTACTAACAAGGTAGATAAATGTTCTGTGCCCAAACACACATATAAATATCTCCTTAGCATTATACAATCATATGAAAATATGTTTGAGAACATTTATAGGACAGAGATACATTTAGCTACTGACTTCAAAACATTAGAATATCAGTATCTTGTCAGAGAATGTGAAAAAAGTCAGGTGCTGTAAAATTTATCTGCCTAAAGTGATTCACTTGGAAAAGGAGGTATTGGCTAAATTTTTGGTAAGTGTACTAGATTTTTTTTCACTGCAAATTGTTTATTAAAACACAAAGTGATGGACAGTGAAAAAAATCCTGATTTTTTTTTTTCTTTTTGGTGGGATAGGGTGGGGCGTGGAAGGGGTACGGACAGGTGAAGGCAGCCCAGAAGAGAAGACTGCTCTCTCCACTGCTACTGCTTTCCTCTGTCAGCCAGGGTCAAAGCCCCTCAATCACATCTCACTGTGCCACTGTAAATGCGTGCTGCGGCTACAGACAAGGGCTGGTTTCATCTCTGCTGGGAGAGGATGGGAATCTGGAGTAGGAACTACAAAGGGCTACTAAGAACTTGACACTATTCCCCAGTACTTGTATAGAACAGAGCAGCCAGGACCAATCTGGAGGGGTGAGGTTGGTTTCCAGACAAACCAGGTTAATGGCCGAAAAGGCTGCCCTGAGCACAGAACAGGTAGCTGGTCCTAGCGTGGGAGAGAACTTGGTGGAAGCAAAACTCAAGAAGGGAACTATCCCAGGGTCAAATTTCTTTTCATTCTCTGGACCAGGACACATCAGGGAAGAGGACGAGAATGTCTCATTCCTGGTTTTAGCGGACCGTCTCTCCCTGCCAATTCTCCCTGCCTTCCTGGCAACTCAGCCCTTTGAAAAGACGGAAAGCACCCTTCAGTTTGTTATTGTTTTTTTCCCTCATACTGAAGTAAAGCACTGAAGCTCAAAATAGAGGTGAGAATGGAGTTCTGCTTGGCCTGGTGCTACGTGCCCCCATCTCACAAGACTGCCTGGAGGCAGGAGGTGCCAAGCCCTCTCTGTTAACGCTCACAGGTGCTACCGTCTCCCTGGCTGCCAGCATAGCCCTGGATCCTTGTTTTTATACTCGTGGGGGGAGCCTTTCCCAAGAGACCTAGGCCGCTCCTTTCCTGCTAACCCAGCTAGTCTCCAAATCATCTGCTCTTATCAAAAAGATTTGGCAACCTAAAGTGTGCTAGCCAAAATGCAGCTGCGGAAGGACAAACCAGATCGGCAGCAAGCCACACAAGTACAGAGAAGAAACCCACCCTCGCTGGGAAGCAGACCTGTTATTGCCAAGCCAGCCTCGTAACAAAATGAGGACATCTAGCCCTCTTCCTCCAGGAGAGGTCTCAGTGCAGAAAGAGTCCCAGCTCAGACTGAAAGGGAAAAAGTACTCTGAGCTCTGAAGCTTGAACATTAAGACTTCTTTGCAATTTTCTTAGATCTCTTTGATCCCTAATTATATTTTCGATAGAAGAAAAGCAGATTTCTTCTAAGATTTCTGAACAGATCCTAGATGTTACTAGTTCTCCGTCTGCACTATCATATCACTAAGGCTTAGCCCAGTCTTCTTCCCCTGGAGCTGCAGCAGAACAAGGCCCAAAGCCTATCCCCCCACCCTTCTTTTAAACAGAAGCATCTATAAGTCTCTCCCTTTGGAAAGCTCACCTGCTCTCCTCGGTCCTTTTGGAGAGGCATGGAGGACAATATTACATGTTGCTACTTGATGCTAGTAAAGCTCCCCAGGACAGGAAGACCCTTGAAACAGGTCAGAGCTGGCCAGTAAAGGGGAGGGTGGAGAAGGGATGGGGAAGCAGCCCCATGGCAGGGACTGAAAGACCCCTGCCCAGACCTGAATCTAGAGGGGATGCCCACGTTGGCTCAGAGCAGGAGAGGAAAAGGCACTGTGCTGACCCAGGTGCATCCTTCGCCGACCCCCAGGGAGGGCAGAGAGCATGCTGGTTTTCCACAGGCCTCGCAAGGTGAGTCACTTTCTGGAGAAAGGTATGTAAGGGCTACGAGAGGGATATAGTGCTGCTGTTTTCTAACTTTCAGCTGAGATTCTAGAAGCCATGGCCAGACCCTCCCAGGACAGGGTAGAGGCAGCATAAGAAAGAAGAAAGATTCCTTAAAACAGAAGCTTCTCCAAAAAAAGATAAAGAGGTCAAGTCACAATTCTAAAGCTGGATTATACCGTTCCCCTGGCACAGAAAGAGGAAGGCAAACTTAACTCAAACTTCACACCACCTCCTACTAAATTACTTCTTATGTGATCCCCAATTCCAGGCCAGTATCTCTTAGGCAAACAATGTGAACGCGAGAATAAAATCACACTCCCAAACAAATAGGCAGCTCTGCAGGCCCTATGGTCCTCCTGGGAGTCTGACGCCACTGACACTTGAAAATTATCATCTTTCAAGTCACCAGAACTTAAGGTATCCCCGGAGCAGCTTCTCCTAAATAGTGGAAATTTTTCCAAAAGATGGGTCTAGTTTAGGGCACATGGGTCCCACAGATTGTTCCCTGTCACAGTGTTTCAGAATGAGCAAAACCCAAAAAAGTCCCCTTCGAGCTGGCTAGCCCCTGCCCCGAATCAGAGCGACACTGCAGACTCTCAGGCCATCTTCAGTAGACCTCTTTGCGTGGTCCCCCCAGAACAACGGGAGCCACGCTTCTGGCAAAAGGAGCTCCACCTGGGCCGTCTGCTCTTAGCTTTAGCTAGCTGAGCTCAGGAGCACCTGAAAAGCTTAGGACAGAGCGTGGGTCCTGTAGAAGAGCCCAGGCTTCTCCTTCCCCACCCCTAACTGGCATCACTCATCACCCCCAAGCCCCAATCAGACCCCTGCAGTGCAGGTCTCAGTCCTAGCTCAAGATACAGGCATGGGAACAAACAGTGCAAAAATCAAAAATGAAAAAAAAGCAAAATTACTCAGAGTAATTTTGGACCTGCACAATACAAAAATAAAAAGAGGGCCCCACCCCATCCCATTAACCTAAACTTCATGTACCTATATCATCCTGAGGGAGAAAGAAAAAGCTTTCAAGAGCTAGCTGTGACCAGCCCTTGGCCCAGGGGACTCTACCCCAGCCCTTACCATTTCTTCTTATTATCTCATTTCCCCTTTGTTTTTGTCAGCCATAGGAAGATGTTCCTTCCTTTCAGACACAACCAAAGAGGAAAGTGCCCATCCCTGTCTGTGAGCGCAGGAGGAAAGGGTGGGCTTGGAAACAGAGGCAGGAGCAGAGTGGCTCGGTTTACAGCGCCCTAAGGAAATGGCCCCAGGATTCAGGGCTTCCTCCTGAGACTCTGAGTCACTGAAGGGATGTATTGAGGTGAGGAGGCAGGGACCCCTCCTTCCTCAGCGAGACCCAGGCGAACTAACAAGGCAGAATGGAGGCAGCAAGTCTTCCTTCCTCCTCTTGTCAACTGTACTGGCGGGAGCCTACAGCTTGGGGGGTGGTGATGGAATGGGAGCCAAAGCCACTGTCAGCATCCTAATTAACAGTCAGGATGTCCACCGCCCCAGGCAGGTAGTCCCAGGATCAAGGCAACAGTGCCTCATCCTTTAAAGCAGAGAGCTTTGTGAAGCCCTCCAAATTCCCAACTGTAGCCTTCGGCCCAAACCATCCAGCTGCCTGACTCAACGCCCTAGTGCTGAGGCCGAAGTCACAGCTGAAATAAAGGGCAACAACTGTCAAAGGACGAAATGCTGGCACGGAGTAACTAACTCATTAAAAGCCAAAACACAGGACATGAGCCCAAGGGCTACTTACTTTGTCACATAATAAGTAGTTCAAATGTATGGAGCTCTTTAAAAACATACCCAGAAAAAACAAACACAAAATTAAACATACTCTTTAAAAATTGCCCTGGCCTAAGATTCTACGCTGCTCCAGCCCAAGCGGAAGCCAATCCTGCTGGCTTCTATCCATGAAACTCCTTGTAGCTGGGAAAAAGGTGACAGTGACCAGCGGAGGGAAACAGGGGAGTTTCATTTCCTGCAGAAATTTTTTTCAGGGAATTCAAGATAGACACTTAGATGTTAAGGCTGGCTTCCGAGCTGCCAGGACTATGGTTGACTGGAAATTTTCCAGGCCTATCACACCAAGAACCTGACTGCCACTTGGATAGGAAAATGAAAGGACATCAGGGCATACTATTAAGATTGGTCAGCAGCGTCCCTGGGCCAGATCGAGACAATCAGTCCAGTTCCTTGGGGCAGCTCTAGGCATAACTCCAAACTGGTTGAACTGTGACATAAAAGGACATAGGGATAAATGAACATCAGATACTAGACCCTCTAAACAGTGGTCAATCACTTAGCAAGGCTCAAGTCTCTGAGGTTGCTCCTGAGTTATGTTAACATAAGCCTTTTCTAATCCAAGGACCGGAAGAGACTCTTAGAGTCAAGTGTTCTCTTGCTGCAGGCTGGAAAGCACCTCTGTGCCCTGGCAACAAGGCCCTGTCAAGGGGCCAGTGAAAGAACTGCTGGGTCAGGTCTCACTGGCTGCTGGCTCAGATTCAAGGAGGGAGGTACCATCAAGGTGAAGTTGCAGATGATAAGACATTCAAGCAAAGGGAATCCCAAGTCCTCCTGTCTTCTTCCCTTCTTGGAAAAAATTTAGTGAGATGGTTGAGAGAGAATTCAAATGTACCAGGTGAAGAAATTTTAAAAAAGAGAGAGAGAGAGAGAGAGAGAAAAGAAACCAAGTTCCCAATGGGCACTGAAATAAAAATGGCTTGTTGTGGTAATAAGTCAGAGGCCATTTGAGGACCTGACATAAACTAATCGTCTTGGATATCAGACAGTCTTCTAACTGGCCCATGTCTGGGAGACAGGTGATGATAAAGCTCAAACAGTAAGGTGGAACCACCAATGGGCTAAACCAGAAAGGCTTCCAAGTAAGAAAATATCTACTTTTCTTTCTTTTTTTAAAGCCCCCCCTTCTGTTTTCATCTTTATCGTACAAATTATACACCTTACACACACACACAACACACATACGCTCAATCCCAGGACATCTGGAAATATATCTGAACATAACTTCAGAATATAACCAACTCCCAGCACTGGTCTTCTCAGGCAATAAGATGACCTTGTCCCTGCTGTTAATTTCAAACCTAAAAAGGGGGTCTGCTCCAAGATCAGAGTCCTTTCCACTAGGTATACAGATGAGCATCCTTGAACAGTTAGGGCCCAGTTCACCCTAGTTCCCCCAGAAAGGAAAGAGCTGGCTGGGAGTCAGCCACAAAGAGAGGACTAGGACTGAAGCGGGTTTGGGACCAGGTGGTGAAGGAGAGCTGCTGTCTCCTCACTCTGCCTCTTTCTATCTCCTTTAAGTTTTTGTGTTTTTTAAAGTTTGTTTGTTTGTCTTAATCACCATGAAAAATATAGAAACCAAACCAACACTTTTGAAGTTTCTTCCCCACACCCCTTCACCCTATTCAGGACGGTAATTTGTTCTCACCACCGGCAGAAGCAGGAGTGGGTTGGGCCGAAGACGCCGAAGGCCGCCAGGATGCGAAACAGGAGGTTGTTGTTGTCCGAGGCATAAGGGTTGGGCGTCTGGGGGCCTGACTGCATCCGATTCTTATTGGCCTGTCCTTTCAGATTAGATCCTTTATCGTATATTCTTTTTCCTCTTCTTTCTTCTCCAATCCTGGACTAAGGCTACAGCTTTGGTATATCATCCACTGTCCCAGCCATGATATCGAGTGCACAGGCTTTGTGGTTGTCTAGTACCCCTTGACCAATTTGATGTAGGGTTTCTCTGTGAAGGTGGACACCTCTCCCTGAATGCTCAGCTTCCCTTTTCTGACGCTCATTGGGATGATTTCACCATGAGCTGTGCTGTGCCCAACACGGTCCAAGATGTTCAAGTCCTTCACAGCGACATTCAATCGCACATCAAATACCTTCTGCTCGGACTGTGCAAAGCAGACCTCAGCAAATTTCAACGCCCTCCTCCTCGTTGGGCACTTCGTAGCCAAAGGTCTCCTCATTGTACCTCTCTGTTTGATACGGGATTGGGTCTTCGGAATTGGAACGGAGGATTGGCAGTTTCAGGTCATAGGGTCGCGGCCCACGAGGCCTTCCAAAGGGTCCTTGCAGAAGCGGATTCTGCGCATGTCCACATGCGCTTCGCGGTCAGCGTTGACGGTCCAAATAACTGTCACCTGCGGCCCGGCTCCCACCAAGGCAACCATGCCGAGGCCTGGCCGGCAGAACGGCGGCGGCGGCGGCGGCGGCAGCAGTCGTGGCAGGAGCGCCACAGCGGCTCCTTCAACGGCGCGGGGTCCCCAGCTTGGCGGCCGCCAAAGCAGGGTCAGCCTCTGCCAATACTCGTTCTCAGCCGGCCTCCAGGCCCCCTCGACTCGGCGAAACAGCGCCACGAGCCACTCTGCCTCGCCCGCTGGCTGGGACTTGTCGTCCTTAGGCCTCCTTCTCGGCGACGGCTGTAAGTGTACTAGATTTAAGATAACTCTTTCCGGAGCTTAGTCTATATCCCCCAACCAAGCAATGGAAATAATCCAGATGTAAGAACTAGGCAGACTGAGGAAAACACTGGGTCTAGCTAGAGCAAATTTTGATCATCCAGAGTTGTACTGTCCAGTATGGTGGCTGGCTACTAGTCACAAGTAGTTATTTAACTTCCACGGAAAAATTTTAAATTCAGCTCCTCAGTTAGCATAGCCACATTTCAAGTGCTCAGAAGCCACATACGGCCTGCGGTTGCTATATTTGAAAAAGCAGATACAAAACATTTCAACAGTGCACAAAGTTCTTTTGGGCAGTGCTGCCCTAGAAAATCAGAAGAGACATGCCGCCCCTGGGAAAACCCAGAATTTCCCAAAGAAGACAAAAAGTGGTGGTTTATAATAGCAAAAAATAAGTTTTCTTGTCCATCCCTTGGCTATTTCCATTCCTGAATCTTATTTTCTCTTCATCTCCTAGAAAATATCTCTCTTCTGTACCCATTCTCTATCTTCTCACATTTTTCCCTACTCCCTTTCTCAACCCCCTTCTCACTATTTTTTGTAGTAACAAATATGCCGTCCGCAACTAGTGATTTCATACGCTTGTTGAGGTTAAAATATTTTTGTACTTTCTCAATGTTGAAATTTAAGGAGCTGAATCTTTCTAATATGACCCCCCCTCCCATACAATATTTCGATAAGACCCTTTTTTTTAAGGTATATAATCTTCGGTGTATTTTGTTTCCTAGGATTATCTTGTTTAGAATCCGGATGGAAAAGATAATGCAATTCTAGTTCCAGACTCGGGTTTTCCTCCATTAAAAGAAGGCTCAATTCTCTAGGCGGAGGGAAGTCTGCGCGGCCTTCCGCTGAACGTGTACTGTCACCTAGCGGAGAGAGGGGGCAAGGGGCTCCTTCAGCCGTTTGGCGGTTGCCAAGCGACGGAGGCAGCGCTCCGCCGGGACTAAGGAGGAGGGCGCAGCCTAAGCTTGCGGAAAGTGCGGTAACAACGACGCTTTCTATTGGCTGAAGAGTTCTCAGCCCTCGCCATGAACCAATGAGCTAAGGCAAGCAGATGACATCGACTATATGCGACTCCTCCCCCGAGTCCCCTCCATTCTCTAGCGACGCGTCTGGCGACCGCCGAAACCCCACGTGAAACTCCTGGGGGTCTCGACTGCCTCATGTGCACCTCGCGGCTCGTGCTACTGCAGGTGTTCTTCCTGATGATCCCCGAGGGCGTCCGTCCCCAACCCTCTTCCTCCCCGTCAGGGGCAGCGTCCACTTCTTCGGACTTGGAGCCAGGGGCTCAGGGCGGGACCCTTCAGTCCTCTTCCAAGGAGACTGGAACTCCTAGGGCCGTGCCTGGGACCTCTACGGTGAGCCCTACTGTCGTGACCCCTTCAGCGCCTAGAAATAGGACCATGGACCTCATCCCAGGTGAGGGAAGGAGATGTGGGGATGGAAACTACAGACCTAGATGTAAAAGTCTGTGAACAAAGTGAATTGCTGCAAAGTGAGGATTGGGGCTGTCAGAAGAGGGGAATTCACACTTGGAAGAATTTAGAGATCCTCATCCCTTTCTCTCTGCTTTATGTTGTACCTTCGTAGTCTTACCGATCTGTGTCTGTGACTTGACTCCGGGTACCTGCGATATAAATTGCTGCTGCGACAGAGACTGCCATCTAATCCATCCCAGAACAGTTTTCTCCTTCTGCCTTCCAGGCAGCGTGAGGTGAGATGTGTTGCGCAGGTTGAGTCCTGAAGGGAATTGGGGCCTTGGAATAGGGGATATTTGGAAGCAGGAAGAGTTACTCTTCTTGCCTTCTCCCCCATTTCCAATCCTATAAGTGGAATTACCTTGGTTTTTCCCAGGAGTGACGTTATCTCCAGATTCTTTAGAGCAGGGCTATCCAATAGACTAGAACCTTCGCGCTGCCCTGTGGCTGCCCAAGGAGTTTTCTCTTTGGCATCTGATTGACATCCATGGGGCGACCTTCTTTGGACCTAACACTGCACTTCTAAATGAATCAATTCTTTATCCTCTTTCCTCATAGGTCTTCAAGTTGGGTGTGTGTGGACAACTCTCTTATCTTCAGGAGTAATTCCCCATTTCCTTCAAGGATTTTCATGGATTTAAATGGAATTATGCAGTTTTGTGTCCATGTGAACAACTGTGAGTAGAACACATGTTGGGTGTTCTTATTGCCTAACATTTATTGAAAGCTGGCTTTGTCTCTGTCTTTTTAAAAAAAATTATTTTATTTTTCTCCTTTGAATTTCTGTCATCTTACCTCTCCACCTGTCGCCTTTCTCTGTTACTAGTGAATATTTGCAGTTTCTTATCTCCTATTGTTTATGGGTCAGACAACACATACAGAACTTTAATTCTTACAAAAACATTTTTATTTATTTATTTTTAGAGAGAGGAGGGGGAGTGAGAGAAATATCAATCGGTTTCCTCTTGCATGCACCCCGACTGGGGACTGAACCCATAACCTAGGCATGTACCCTGACCTGGAATTGCACCGGTGACCTTTAGCTTTGCAGGATGACACTCAAGCAACTGAGCCACACCAGTCAGGGCCAGAACTTTAATTTTAATCATCCCTGTTAGCACAGATAATTACAGATAGATTTTATTCCCTCATTTGCTACAATCTCCATAAAGGTACTCACTGAATCTGCAGTGACACGTAGGAAGCACCAAATAATACTTGAATGAATGTCTTTGAAAAATGAGTATATACCAACCTTATTTTTATTTTATAAAGCAACAGTGTAAGTGAAAGAGTATTAGGGTCAGAACTCAGCCTTGCCGTTTACTTACCAGCAGCATAGCTTTGAGCAAATCCCTTAGCATTTCCAGCCTCCTTTCTTCAACTACAGAATGAGAAATAATAACGCTGGCCCTGGATGTGAAAGTGCTCTGTAAGTTTAGAGTGCAACAGCAACGAGAGGTGGTTGCTATTATTAAGGTTTTTAAATAGACTTATAGTTTTGCAGGCGATAGCTATAACATTTTTAAAGATATGAAGCTATAGAACTCTTTTTTAATGTCTAAGAAGCAAAATAAAGTTGTCATGCAAAACAGAGTTAAATGCTCCTTACACCTTGAAAGTTAACTGATCCCAATTTCAATTAATAAAAGAAGTAGCAAAACTAGATTTGTTTTAGAAACAACCAATTTTTTATTTTG
Organism: Mormoops blainvillei; assembly: GCA_004026545.1. Classification (NCBI taxonomy): domain Eukaryota; kingdom Metazoa; phylum Chordata; class Mammalia; order Chiroptera; family Mormoopidae; genus Mormoops; species Mormoops blainvillei. The sequence continues at coordinate 20,607 of PVJD01005308.1, read as the reverse complement.
GGGAACTTTTTTTTTTTTAATTTATTGATTTCAGAGAGAGAGATTGATTTGTTTTTCTTATTTATGCATTCATTGATTGTTTCTTATATGTGTCCCGACTGGGGATCGAGTCTGCAACCTTGCCCCTGGCTGGTGTAGTTCAGTGGATTGAGTGCCGGCCTGCGAGCCAAAGGGTCTCTGGTTCGATTCCCAGTTAGGGCACGTGCCTGGGTTGCAGGCCAGGTCCCCAGTTGGGGGTGTGCAAGAGGTGACTGCTCTCTTGCACACCGATGTTTCTTTCTCTTTCTCCCTTCCCCCTCTCTCTAAAAAGAAATAAATAAAATCTTAAAAAAAAAAAAAAAAGAAAACAGAATCTGCAACCTTGGCGCGGCATATTGGGATGACACTGACCAAATGAGCTACCCTGCCAGGGATCGGGGAACTGTAAGTCTGCGGTTGCCCCATCCTTTTCAAATCTCCCACTGACTTCTAGTTCCAGCCTTACGGTTGTGCTCCAGAGATTCTACACTAGCGCCCAGCTGGTTCTCCTTGCTTTCAATCTCCCCTCCTGCCTCCTATACTACCCTGCCACTGCTTCTGGACCAGTGGTTTTGAACTTTTCTTTCCCCAGCAGCACCTGAGAGTCACTCCCTTGGAAACTGTAGGGTACTTTGAATTGTTCAGGTTATATAAACATTGTGTCTCCCAAGGTAAATTATCTGCACCTAGAAAGGATGGATCAGATCTCTGCTTGCTCAAAAGGCCTAATATTTGTTGATAATGATGATTAGTAATGGATGCTCTTAATCAAAGTCTGTACAGCATGATGGAGTGGGAGAAAGGAAACCAGGAATGAGGAGATGTGTGACTTAGTCCTGCCTCTGCCAGATGTTTTTGTGGCCTTTTGCAACACATTGACCTCTCAGGATCCTAATTTCCTTAAGGGATTGGGCCAGATGGCTTCTAGGCTTTCTTCCACATCTGGAATTGTATCAATCTAAGTCTAAATACCTTTAAGCCCTATTCGGTGTAATGCACACCATGTATGGTGGTAAAAATTGTTAGGCAAAAGATTTAGAGTTTTAGACAAAAGCTCTACTTATTATCCTTAGCCTGTGTTCCTTATCTACATTGTCCCTGTGTACCACCAATATCCCTGCACTAACGTGAGAGACAAAATGTTGACTTTCTCTTATTCTTTTAAGCCATGAAAAAATAGCCGGATAGATATTTAATCTCAGTTTATCTTCTTTCTTAGCTTAACTTTAACTTTTCTTTCACTTATCAGGGTAGAAATAACTGCATTTTAGATGAGATATTTCTTCCATGTGGTTTTCAGCATGTGAGTTCTGAGGGAACAGCTCCTGGGGGCTTTAAAGTTTGAAGATTCAGATCAGAGGTCGAAGGAGGTGGTCTGCAAACCATCAGCATCGGCATCACCTGTTCCAGGGCAATGCTTTTAAGACTAAAATTATGCACATCACCTGGAGAGCTTGTTAACATGCAGATTCTGACTATGTCTGGGGGAGTGGCTTGAGAGTCCGAATTTCTGACAAACTTCAGGTGATGCTGGGGCTGCTAGTCTGTGCACCACACTTTGAGTAGCGAGAGTCTAGGAGATAGAGAGTGATAGTCTGTAAGTCCCCAGAATTGAGAATTGTGTTCATTTCATGCTGTATCAGAAAGCGGCAAAGTCAAATAAATAAGACTGACTGCAGAGGGCAAAGGTGAGGCTTTTGTTAGGTGGAATACTCATTAGCTTTCAGTGATGAAGGTCTTGATACCTTTTTGAGTCCATCCAAATGACCATGGTTATATTAAGAGTTAAAGGATTTAGCATGGGGCATGTTTCCACTGTTTCTTTTTCAAGTTAACAGAAGACTTGTGTGGTAAAGCAGAGTATTACCTATTACCGGCCACCCTCTGGGCAGGCGACAATGCCAGAGGCCTTTTCCTACATCTCTCTCCTGGTTCTGAAGTGCCATAATGAGATGGCTGCAGGAGCTTGGATAGATTTGTGCATTGCTATGCTATAAATCATAGAATCGTTTGAGAAAATACCCCTTCAGAATGCTGAAATTCTGAATGTAGAAATTATAAGGTGAAAGGAATAAAACGTGGCAAATCCATATACTTGAGAGATGAAAACATTCTTAGGACAAGTCAGTTGAAGTTTAGAGGGAACAGGAAGATTTGAAGACAAATTAAATATTGTCTCCAACTTTGCATGTTCCTATGGAAACAGTACCATTTTGTTGCACTCAACAAAAGTACCATTTTTGTTGACTCACCTAATTTGGGGCAAATGTTAACATTATTGAGCCTCTTGTTTCCATCACAAATTGCTGATCATACACATTCCTGGCATTAGAGACTCGGAACTAACTGAAATTCATTGGCCATATTCTTTTTTTTTTCCTGTTTTCAAGATTTTTAATTATGTAGGTACAACAGCTAGTTGATACATTTACATCATTTAAAAAATGTATTTAACTGAGGTGACACTGGTTAATAAAATTATATAGGTTTCAGTTGTACAATTCTACATATAATCATCTGTATATTAGATTGTGTGTTCACAACTCAAAAGTCAGATCTCTTTCTGTCACCATATATTTGACCCCTTTACCCTCTATTATCCGCCCCCTCCTTTTCCCTTTGGTAACCACCATATTGTTGTCTGTGTCTATGAGTTTTTGTTATTTTGCCTCATTTGCTCATTTTTTGCCTTCAGTTTTATATTCCACCTATGTGTGAAATCATGTGGTTCTCGACTTTTTTTGTCTGACTTACTTTGCTTAGCACAAAATTCTCAGGGTCCATCCACATTGTCACAAATGGCAGTGTTTCATCTTTTCTTATGGCCAAATAGTATTCCATTGTATATATGTATATACCACATCTTTATTGAATCCTCTGTCGAAGGACACTTTGGTTGTTTCCATGTCTTGGCCACTGTGAATAATGCTGCGATGAACATATATCTTTTAAAATAAAAGTTTTCGGATTTTGGGGGTAGATACCCAGAAGAGGGATTGCTGGCTCATGTGGCAACTGTATTCTTAATTTCTTGAGGAACCACGATACTGTTTTCCATAATATTGGCCATATTTTCTCAGATCTTAATGTTAAAGCAATAGTAATTCATTTAACAGACTGCAAATAAATTAGAATGTGATAGAATCAGAATTGTTTTTATCTCTGAAGATGGAATATTGACTGGAAACTTAATGGGAAAATCTTCTATAACTTAACCTGAGTAGTAGCAATAAAAGTATAAATCTGTAAAAATCCTTTTGAGTTTATGCTTCAGATTACGGCGTTTGTATACTTAATCTTACTGTGTATATATTATTCTTAATAAAAACATCACTTACTTGGCATGCAATATATTTAAAAATAAATGTTTTTCTTTTATCTAAACCTGTTTTCTTTTTAAAAACATTTTAGCAAAATTAAACTACTTCCAGGAGCTCCAAAAAGTCAATGCATCCAATTTCCAGGCACTGGCTACAGAGTTTGGAGGCAAATCATTCACTTCAGCATTCCAAACTGAGTCGCCACCACCTTTTTACAGGGTGAGCCTGGGGAAGAGGATGGGATTGTTTAGTCTGATTTTTCCCTTATAACCAACAGTTGATTGCCTGGGCATCTTTGAGGTGCCTGGCTGCAGTTAGGTAAACCACTGTCAGTTCTTTTGGAGGACAGTGTTGTCCACATCAGCAAGCTGATGAGTTCATTTTTGTTTCTACTTTTTTTATTTTCTGGTGGGCTCATTCCTATCTCATTGTAAATATATTTCTGCTATACTTTGTCCAGGCTGGGGACCCCATTTTGACTTACTTCTCCAAGTGGTCTCTAGTAAGCTTACTGAAGCAGCCTGCAGGATTTGGAGTGGGGGGACTCTGTATCGAGAGCAATCCTGTGGGTGAGTCTAAAGGCGAAGTGCCAACATTTTGGGTCAAGTTAAAATAGGCTTTCTCATTTACCATGTCCTTAATTCTTTGTTTCAAGGTTTCTTGAACAGTAAAAGTACAGTCTGCGCTCGTTTCTTCAAGAACCTGGCAAACAGCTGCACCTCGGATCCAGCGCTCAATGCCGCCTCTTACTATAACTTCACAGTCTTGAAGGTGGACATCCCTTCTCTCCCCACTGTCACCACTGTGGGTTTAAAGTCAACACGCTTCCCACTGTTGGGTTTTGGGGAAAGCACTAAAGTGGAAGTCAGAACGCCCAAGAGCTACATAAAAGGCAGAGGGCTCGGAAACTCTGTAATCTGAAGAAAGGTGAAAAAATTAGGGCTATAAAGTCATGATAAGAGATTTTCAACCTCCTAGCTAATGGGATTGGCTTGGGAGGGTGGGAGGCGTGACATCTCACTATTTCACCAAAACTCCTTCCTGTTGCTATTCAGTAGAGCTTTGCTCAGAGTAGGTGGGCATTGCAGTCCATCCAGCCTCCCCTCAGCTTCTCTCCTGGCATTTTAGTGTAAAGAAGAGTCAGGTAGGAGAGAGGAAACAAATTATTCTAATATTGGTTTTTCCCACCTCCCAAATGTGAAACCATAAGCTTCTGGAGATTTTCTCTAAGGTATACGCATATTCATTTTCTTGCTTTTCTCTTATTTAGGTTCCAAGAGGTATGGCTGATCTGCAGAATATGAAGGTATGATGCTTTTTGTTGGGAAAAAGTGAAGAGAATATTTGGTTCCTTTACATCTGAGGCGGTTTCAGTCTAGATTGTATGGTGAAAGAAAATGTATTTGTGATGCATCAAAATGTTAAATGTGAATCTAAAACCAATGTTTTCCATGTGCGTTCTATATTATTAATAAGCATCATATGAATTAAAAATTCAAAAGGTATTACGTAAGTTTGGGAAACATTGGGTTAAAAAAAGTTAAACACTATATTTAGGGTAGACTTCTTGGAGTCTTTAATTGCTTGAGGACCTTGTTAATCTCTAAGAGGTAGGTATTGAATATAGTATTTCTAAAACTTATTTGACCATAGAACCTTAATTTTATATCTGATAGAATTAATGTTCTGAGAAATATGTTTTGAGATGTGCTGACTTAGGACTAAGTTGTAGGCTGGCAATGGAAGGAGAAATAAAGTTGATGGTCAGAATGAAAAATCTTCATTTCAGCATGATATGTATCTAGAACAGACAATGTTGCTTTCAATTTTAGTTGATTTGCTTCTTTCCCTTGCTAGTTCCAGGTTCCTGTAACACTTGTCTCACAGGCTGGTTCTCCTCTGTTGGCTGGAAACACTTGTCAGAATGTTGTTTCCCAGGTAGGGATGCTGACCTCAGGCTCTGGATTGAAGTATGTTGATAACTGTCACCAGAGGTGCCCCATCTTCTGTCAAGTACCACACCAACCCCTACATGAACTTTTGTGCAACACCTGAAAGTCAGCATGTGAGGAACTGAGCCTTTCCCCTTCCGCCCCGCCATGTCTCAGTCGTCTGCAGTGCCGTTGTCCTCCAGTATTGCATGTCGAGAGCAGCAGGAGTATTCCTGGCGCCTCTTTCTTTGCTCACATGCAGTCTGTTACAGTTCTTACTGACCACATTTTCTTCTCTTGACGAAGTCAGTATCATCTGAAAATCTGAAACAAACTGATCAACTTTTCCTTTATTCAGTCTCTTCTAATCAACCTATGGAAGAATTATCTTAAAGCATAATTTTCAGAAATCTAAGGATACCTTCAATTGCTTATAACTTCCATCTCCAGCTACTATCTTTACTCATCCTCAGACATGGGGAGAGCCAAGTAAGCAAGGTTTCCATTCCATGTTCACCTGCCTGTGCTGCTTCTTGCCTTCCCCTGCACACATCAGAACTTACTTTTCTTTTCTTTTGATTCTTACTGTAAACTCACTTCTCCCATGAATCTTTTCAAAAAGCCCTATCCAGTCTCTTTTCTTGTGTAGGTATAAGATGAGGTCAACTTTATCTTTTCATGGTATTTGTGTTTGGCATTTTAAGACTACTTGTTTTTGCTCCCTCATTCAGCTATATTTTAATTGAGATACACTTGATATATAACATTGCATTAGTTTTAGATGTACAATATGATTTGATATATGTACAGGGTGGGCAAAACTAGATTTACAGTTTTAATACAAATAAATAATACAATAATAAATAATATAAGAATAAACTGTTTCACATAGTCACAATTGTAAACCTACTTTTTTTTTTTTAATCCTCACCTGAGGATATGTTCACTGACCTTAGAGAGTGAGGAAGTGGGGGGTAGGGAGGAGAGAGACGCCCATTAGTTCCCTCCTGATTGTGCCCCGACCAGCGATCAAACCCTCAACCTAGATATGTACCCTGACTGGGATTCAAGCTCACAACCTTTTGGTATATGGCATGACACTCCAACCAACTTAGCCACCCAGCCAGGACTGTAAACCTGCTTTTGACCACCCCTGTATATATTGCAAAATGATTACCACAATAAGTTTAGTTAACGACCATCACCACACAGTCACAAATTTTTTCTTGTAATGGAACTTTCAAGATCTACTCTTTTATCCGTTTTCAAATATATGCTATTGTTAGCGGCTGTACCCTCATTCATTTATAATAAAACCCTCAAAGATAGAAAATTCAAAATAAACATAATTGGCCCACTAAGTAATTTTTATTAATTGAGTCTACTTTTGTTTTTCAGGTCATCTATGAGATAGAGACCAATGGCACTTTTGGAATCCAGAAAGTCTCTGTCAGTTTCGAACAAACCAACCTGACTGCTGAGCCAGGCGCTTCCTTACAGCAGCACTTCACCGTTCGCTTCAGGGTCAGGGCCCTTCCATGGGGGAAGAAGGAGGGAAGAGATACTGGCTTAGAAATAGTTCCTCTGTCTGTAACACATGTGAAATAGAATGCGAGCATGAGGCCTAGTTCAGTCTGTCAGTTGAGGCCCAACATTTTTTTCTTTTTTTAAATAATGTGCTGAGTCTCTGAATACATTTAAAAACATAAATAGTCCTTTCAATGCAGAGGAAGAGAACAGACATTGCTCTAGCACAGAGTCATAGCCAAGGGAACTATAAAGCACACTTGGGTGTTCACTCTGCAAGAGGCCTCGACGTTTAAAATTCCGTAATTTAACTACTAGTGATAGGGATTCAACACTGTTTATTTATTAACAATTTCTCTGATTCTCTGTCTGGCCCCCTGCATAGTAGGACTTCAATCTCAAATCCAAACTCTTTTTTAAATAATCACTTTGAATCATAAACTCAGCCATCATCCCACAGAAGTTCTTTTTACTAGCTTTTCTCATATTTCTGGACATTAAGCATATTTTTTTACTTTTACTCTTCATATTTCTATATTATTTGAGCTTATGTGCTTACAATGAGCATTAATTTTTGCCTCTGTGCATTTATGAACGTTGGTAAAAAATACAGGGTGATGGCATTCAGGGTTTTATTCATTCCCCACTAAGTTTCCAATCTTCATCACCACCTTCAGCTTTCTTCTACTTCTGTCTTCTTTTTGAATCTTGTCGAGCCTAGTTTCCTCTCAACTCTGCCTTCAAGTGATGAGCCAAGTCTCCTGTCTCTCAGTTCATCTCTGGAACATCTATAGTTAATTAAAATATATTTATAAATGACATTTAAATTCCTTTCATCTCAACCAGGCTGAACATAGCCCTAAACTGATAGTAATTTTTGAGAAACAGAGTTGATAGATCCTTATTTGTAACCCTTGGTAGAAGTAGCATATAGTGAATTTCAATCATTAGATCAATCAGGATTTACTTTGGGAGGGGGAGGAAAAGTCATTGGAGTAGAAATTTTTGCGAAATTGTACACTGTAAAGGGAAGCCAGATTGTCCACTATGGCTAACTTCATCACATTGCCTTAAGGAAAGGAGTGAAGCCAAGCAGTGGAAGGTATGAGAGCATGCTTTTCTCCATAAGTAACTTTCTTTTACTCTTTCTGCAGGCTTTTCAGAGCACAGCTGCTTCTGTTCCTGGTCCTAGAAGTGGGAACCCTGGTTATATTGCTGGGAAGCCACTCTTGGCTCTCGCTGGCGATGTAAGGCACTCAGTATCCTTTTCAGAGCTGAGCGGCCTGTTGCAGCCTAAAGGGAAAAGCAGCAGCTGCTGACCTTCTGGATTTTCCAGTGCTGAGGTTCCCCCATTTTTTAGGTTTCCAGGATTTCCTTAACCAAGCCATTGATAGACTATGTTCTCAAATGTTGATGCGACCAGAGGCTTTAAAACTTACGTTAGACTGGCCACAAGTGAAGACTGTGAATGATTTTTGCTTTAATGAGGTTTTTATATGCTAGTGTGTGGGGAACCATTTTTGCAAAAACAGTACTCTGTGTTTTTTAATAACTAGAAGAAGGAAACAAATGGTGACTTGAACGATGCCATGATCTTAATAAAATATAGTGTTACAGAAATAGTAAGCATAAATTTTCCAATCTTTCTATCTCTTTTGCTGTTACGATCTCCTTGACCATCACTTTTCACCTCAGATGACCCTTCTGCAGAGCCAGGGTGATGGAACTTGCTCTGTTAGGAGACATGAAGTGCAGTTTGGAGTGAATGCAATGTCTGGATGCAAGCTCAGGTAATTCATTGCTTCCACATCATTTCCCACAATTTTGTCTCTATCTAGGAATTATGTCAATATGGGAACTTTTATATTTTGAATGAGAATTCAGAGATTACTAATTAGAAATTATCTTATTATCTAAATAATATTAATGTTGCTAAGAGTTTTCTGACAGTCCTCTAAACCTACTGAGGATTATTTTACTCCAGTTTATTTTACACTATTATTTCTAATGTTTAGATTAATGTACTAATATGGTTGCATTATTATCTTAGCATTGGACTCTGGGCTCCATGATGTTTAATTTCAGGCTGAAAAAGATGGGCTGTAGCCATTTGCAGCAAGAGATATACCAGACTCTTCTTGGAACGCCCAGACCAGAACACGTTGCCATCTTCGGTAATGCTGACCCAGCCCAGAAGGCAGAGTGGACCAAGATCCTCAGCACGGGCTGCAGTGTTTCCGTAAGGAGAGAAATGCCCATTCTGACCGACACTCACTTCCCTGTCTGACCGACACTCACTTCCCTGTTTTATTGTGAAAATTGAAATTGAAACCAGCCCTATTTCCATATATAATGTGGTTATTATAGAAGGAAGACAATGTGGTTGTCATAAGAATATAAGAAGTCATGCCGATTTGATGTCATTATTTCAGGTTAGGCTTATACCTAACTTATTTTCCTTATGAGGAGAAAAATTTGAAGGTAGAAAATCTAGAGATTGTTCTGTGGTTCAGAATCAACCTTACTCATAGTAAGAGAAAACTAAATATATTTCATATATATTTCAAATATTCTCTTACAATCTTGAATATTTGGTCATTCTAGATTCTTTCTTTGAGGTTAAAATTGTGTTCTTTCTGTTGTTATAAAAATTTATGTTTTTACATTTCCATTTAATGAAAATACATTACCAGGTCAAAAATTCAAACCATGTAGAATGGTATTAAATGAAAAGTAAAAACCTCAACATCCCCTGTCCAGGAAGTAACCTCATCCAGCTGTTTCCGTGTTTACTTTTTCTGGATGCCCATTAGATCAGCGCACAGCAGGTGTTATCTCTTGACTCCACTCTCAAATAAGGAATCTGCTGTGCTGTTATGTCTTCTTCCTCTCTTGCCTACCCTTTACCTCCTCACTTTAGTCAGCTATGCCTTTAATTTTTTTGTTTTTAATTTAAAAATTAAATGATTTATTTTTATGTATAAGAAATACATACACTTAGCTTGAAATTCAAAAAGTACAAAATAAAAATATCCCAGGCAGCTCTTCCCTTCCACAGAGGTAATCAGTGTTTCTAGTTTCTTTCCTTCCGTAGATAATGCATGCTCACATAAGTAAGTACTCTTATTTTTTTTATTTATCCAAATGATATAATATCATAAACACTATCCTGCACTTTGCTTTTTTCACTTGTTACATAATAAGCGTCCCCATTCTTTGCATAGTATAGTTGCATAATATTCCATTATATGAGTGAACCATAAATTTAACCCATTTTGTCTGTGGACACTCAGGTTATTTTCAGTCTTTCCCTGTTATACACAATGTGGTATTTTATAACCTCATTCAGGTACCATTTCATACATGGCAGAATAAACCTATATGATAAATCCTAGAAGTAGAATTTCTAGATCAAAGGGTATATACATTTAAAATTTTACAAAGTATTGCCGATTCATTCTGTATATAGGCTATACCAATTTGCAGTCCTGCCATCCATCCATGAGACTGCTTGTTACCCCATACCTTCATCAGTACCGCGTTTCCAAATTTTTAAATCTTTCCTCATCTGGAAAGTGAAAAATAACATCCTAGTGTAGTTTTATTTTTCTCTATGAATAAGGTTGAGTATCTTGACATATGGTTGAACGATCTGTATTTTCTTCACTATAATCTATTTATATCTCATGCCCATTTTTATTAAATTACTGGTCTTATGACTTATAGGAAATCTTTTTGTATCTGAGAAATTGGCTCTTTTCAGTGGTATGACTTGCAGTATTTTTTCCCAGTTTGTCATTTGTCTTTTGACTTTGTTTATGGTGTTTTTTGCCATGCAGAAGTTGATTTTTATGTTGTGAGATTTATCAACCTTTTTTTTTACCTTGGAATTTTAGTTCACACTTTGAAAGACCTTTCTCCTTAGAGATTATTTTTACAGGCCATTTTTCCCTTTCTCAGTACTATTATGACATCTTTCCTTTTAAGGAGATTTGGGGGATAAGTTAAACACATGTTCTTGATCCAGCCTTTAGATGACTGAGGTCAAATTGAGTTTTCTTAAACTTCAAAGCCATACTCAGGGAGTGTGGATTTTGGGTGCTACATGGCTGTGTATAGGAAGGAGCTGAATTGAGATTATAGTGGAATGACTTTTTATTATTCTCAAATTTACATTTTTAAATCACATTTTCAAAGAAGTTTGACAACATGGAAAAATGTTCTTAATGTAGAATAAATGAAAAGAAAAACATTTAAAAGTATTGAGAACAAACTCATGAAAAGACATTCAACATTATTAGGCATTAAAGAATTGCAAAACCACAATGAGATACCACACTAGGATGGCTATAATTAAAAAGAGATAACAAGTGTTGGCAAGGATGTGAAGATATTGGAACCCTCAGACATTGTTGGTGGGACTGCAAAATGGTGAGCCACTTGGAAAACAGTTTGACACTTTCCTTAAACATAAACATGGTCTGTCTTCTTTTCCTAGTTTATACATGTTATTGCCTGTGTCTGAGTCTTCCTATAAAGAAGTATGAAGCTAGAAAAGCACAAAGCATATTTACAGATAGCTTGTATCTGTTAAGTCATAGTAACCTAATTAAAGTCCTCACTTCCATCAGTCCTTCCTGCTTTATGGAATTAATCCTCCTAGTGTCAGACTACTTGGTTGGACTTCATAATCTAATACTGAAATGTCTTCTCCCTTAACCTTTCACTACTCCTGTGTTCAAGACCTCTGCTCCAGTCAAGTGTCTGCTCAAGGCTGTTGCCTGGTACATGCCAAGCACATAGCGGGCACTCAGTAACTATTGTTCACATTAATCAATGAACGTCCCTCCATGGCATCATGTGCTTTTCTAGTTGTGTACCTTTTTATATGCCATCTCGCTACCTGAATTTTACTTTAATCACCATTTTTCCAGTCACATATTACTCATCTCAGTTCTGTCCTCAACCAGAAATGGCCGTTTCTTCTTCTGGCATTCCACAATACTGACTATGCTCCACTCATTCACTGAGCACCTCTTGCAACCATTGTAAATGCGCTCACATTTTATAATCTCTATATTAGTAATTTCCATTTTAGAATATTAATTTTCCTGAGATCAAGGACAATAATATGGCTAATGGTGAACTTTTGTGTTCTCGAAGCCACATTGACTTCTCTGTTATTATACAATGTTTAAGAAACAGTGGGAACTTAATGCATGGTGACTGATTATAGGCAACCATCAGCAATTCAAGCAGACACTTCTTTACTTTTCTGCAGGCTATACATTGTGCTTCCTGCTGTGTCATACCAGTTTCCCTGGAGATCCAGGTGTTATGGGCATATGTAGGCCTCCAGTCCAACCCACAAGCACATGTGTCAGGAGCACGATTCCTGTACCAGTGTCAGTCCATAAAGGTAAGTCATGGCTCATAAAAGACCGCCAATCCTTGCAAAGCCTACATGGTCTCATCAACCAGTTGATGACCATATAATTTCTGACTTCTGAGAGCCAATTTATGCTACCAGCTGATGTTTGGATAGAGTGAGCTGACAAAATTAACTTCCACGTTGATACTCTCTGCCTGGTTCCTGAAATTAGCATGCTGTCATGGTGAATACATCTATATCCTTTTTCCTCAGGGTTTTTTTTTGTTGTTGTTTTTTATAATATCCTGAACCAGACTATAGTATAGGTTAATTTCTTTTAAATTATCATACCACTATTACTACACTGGTTGATTCAATCACAAAAAACATTTTTTATAACTGTATATGCAATGTGACAGTCACATACTTATCAGAGTCTCTGAGCCTATTGATGGTTGTTAGTTATTGCTGTTGCTAGTTTGTAGTCATCAATCCTTAATTATGTTCCATTAAAATAAATAATTTTAATATGTAGTAAACATTTTTAAAATGATAGACACTAATGGGTCATAATTTGCAATTTGAAAAATACTTTTAGAGAACACATCTACATTTCAAAGCTAAGTGTTTTATTTTGTAAGTGCCTATTATTCATTATAAATTAAAGTTGGCAGTCATTTTTTATCCACATCCAAGGACATTTTTTCATTGCTTTTAGAGGAAGGAAGAGAGGGAGGGAGAGAAGCATTAATGTGAAAGAGAAGCATCAGTCAGTTGCCTCCTGTGCACACCCTGACCGGGGATCATAGGTGCCCAGACTGGGGATTGAACCCATAACCTCGGTATGTGCCCTAACTGGAAATCAAACCAACTAAGCCACACCGGCTAGGGCAAAGTTGGCAAATATTTTATACCTCAAATGGCACATACTAGAAGAACTGCCAATCCAGCTACCTGTCTGTCTTCGTGGTCCTTACTCTTACGGACCCCCATTGAGAATCTGTTGAAAGCTATTCACTTACTAGAAAAATGCACCAACAACATTCTTTATGTAGTTTCAAGGGATTTATTGACTTCTTGAAGCCAGGCTAGAACCTCTGCCATAATCTCATCATGGCATGGCACCTATGGAATAGCATACATTCCGTACATTAGGAAGGATAAAGAACACTGAACAAAATAAGAATAAATCAACGTTAGGTTTTAGAAATAGTTGCTACAAAAGAAAGGGCTAGGAAGGGGCTGGGTTGGCAAGAAAGGATTCTGTTTCTTCTGTTGATGTCTTGGAAGATACCAATTAACCTCTCTTTTAAGAAAGACAATAATAGCACCACCACTAGACTTGAACACTGTGACAGTCAGAAAAATTTCTGTCACTAAAGTGTCTTTCTTCTTCAAGGATCAGTCAACCACTATTTGCCTCTATGCCTTACTGAGTTATTACACTGTAGAAGTACTTTGCCCCCTTCTTTGGTTCCTAATGGTTTATATAGGACTTACCTAGTTTACAGAGTTGTTTATCTTACTACCTGTTTGTTTTTTTTTAAGGAACTTTTGAAAGTTACGGTTATTGTTTCATATGCTAACATGTATAACCATTTGAGAGCTCTCCCTTATACATAATATTTAACCACATTCATTTTTTAAATATATTTATTCTCTTTGACTCATTTGAAAATCTTGGTAGCTTTTATTGACATCTTTAAAATAAGTAAGGGAATTAATATTTTTATTGGCTTCTTCCTCAAATACATGTTTGCCCCTAAGAAAATATGGAAAAATAACTTGTACGTTATCTGGAAGAATACTGTCATATACCGCATAACAATGTTTAGGTCTACAACAACCACATATATGATGGTGGTCCCATTAGATTACAATGGAGCTGGAAAATTCCTATTGTCTAGTGATGTAACCTGCATACAGTCAATAACACAACAAATTACTCTCATGTTTGCGGTAATGCTGGTGTAAACAAACATAGCGCTCTGCCAGTCATATAACAATACATGCAATTACAGTAGTTGACTAAACCATTTAGGTTTGTGTAAGTACACTCAGTTCTGTTTACACAACAAAATCGCCTGATGACACATTTCTCAGACTGCATCCCTACCATTAAGCAGTATATGACTGTGTTGTATATAAGTAATTAATTGTTTTTCAGAGATTATTATTCTCCTTAATTTCATTGTAGTATTTAAATCACTAGTTCTAACATCACAGGATTAATACCAGTTACAAGCTAACTTCTCCTTTAAAATAATGTACTTATTTGAGGAAAAATTATCTTTACATGGGCCTTTACAACATGCTTTGTAGTTAAATAAGTTCTAACCATCATAATAGAAATCACCATATCTGATTATGTTAGATTAAAAGAATATAACAGGCAGATACAGTTCATGTTTTTGGACTGCGATTCTAATTTCGACAAACAGTCGTAAAGCACATTTTAGGATAGTTGGGAAAACTTGAGTATGGACTATATTTTACATAGAAAGAAATATTACTAACATGAAAAGGTAGAGGTTAATTTTTTAAAAAAGCAAATTATAAAACAGCCTGTATAATATGATGTCATTTGGTGAAGAATACATGAATTTTTTTGTGTGTAAAGACATAGATGTTAATAGTGGTATTCTAAGTGATGGAAGTAGAGTGTTTTTCTTATTTTCACTTATCTATATCTTTAACTCTTCACAATATAATTTACCACTTTTGTCATAAACTTTCTTAAAGTCACTAGGGGAAAAAAGTCACAAGGGGGGATAGTCACTAGGAAAACATCTAAAAATAATTAGATGTTATTTTAAAAGTGAATTTATTCACTTTCATTTACACTAGCACTAAAAAACGTGAAATACTTAGGAACAAATTTAGTAAAAGGAGTAGAAGACTTTACATTTCTGAGAGAAATTATAGGGGACCTAAGTAAATGGTGGAGAGATATACCATGTTCATGAAGTAGAAGAGTCAAAATTAAGATATCCGCAAATGGATCTGTGGATTCAATACAAACCCCCCAAAAAACTCCTAGCAGGCATTTTTGTGGAAATTGGCAAGCTGATTCTAAAATTTACATGAAAATGTAAAGGACTTAAAAATGCAAAACGAAGAACAGCAAAGTTGGAGGACTTAGTCTAGTGATTTCAAGATTTAGTCTAAATCTCAGACAGTGTGGTATTGGTATAGGCTAGACAAATAGACCAGTGATACAAAATAAAGAGTCTAAAAATAGAGTCACAAATCAATTCAATGAGAAAGGGATATTTTTTTCAACAGGTGGTTCTAGAACAACTGGATAAAACTGGATAAATATAGTGGAGGGAATCAATTAGTTCCATACAAAAAAAGTACTTATGCTTGGATTGTAGACCTATATATAGACCTTATATCCAGAGCCACAAAACTTCTAAATGAAACACAGGAGACTGTATCTTTGCAAATTTGAAGTAGGCAAATATTTCTTGGACAGGACACAAAAATCATTCAATCTCTGCTCATCAAAAGATACCATTATAAAAATGAAATGGCAAGCTATAATTTGGGAAAAAATATTTCTTAACACATTATCTGGCATCCAAATTCATGTCTGGAGTTAAAAATATCTACAAATAAGTAATGCAAAGACAGAAAAATCTTAAAAATGGGCAAAAGATTTGTAATACACAAATGGCCAATAAACATTAAGGATACTCAATATCATTAGTCCTTAGGGATTATACAAAAAAACCACAAGATACTACTCACTAGAATATTCAGTAGAATATTCATGAGAATAGCTAAAATAAAGATTGATAACATGAAATGGTGCAGGAACGTAAAACAATTGGAATTCTCATATATTACTAGTAGGAATAAAAAATGGTACAACCTCTTGGTCTTTCAAATTCATCTTCCTTATGACCCAGCAATTTTACTCCTGTATATTTAACCAAAAGAAATTCAAACACATGTCCAAAACAAAACTTGTACCAGACTGTTCATAGCAGCCTTATTAATGATAACACAAAGCTGGAAGCATCTCAAATATTCATCAAGACAGTGAGCAAATTGTTGTATATTTGCACAAAGGAATACTACTCAGTAATAAAACAATGAATTACTGGTATGCAAAACAGCATGGATAAATTGCAAGAACATTTGTCTTGAGTGAAAAAAGCCAAACACATTTAAAAGTACACTGTAAGATTCCATTTTTATGAAATATAAGAATAGGCAAAACTGATCTTTAGTGACAGAAGTCAGAAAGTGGTCGCCTGTGAGAGGGGCAGGGAGTCGACTGGAAAGAGGCACAGAGGAACTCTCTGAGAAGCTGGGCACACTGCAGATCAAGGCCAGACAAAACCTAATTCAGACTTTTCATGTTGCAAAGTAAATCTTATTTTGGGACAATAGCTTTTGCTGCATGTGAACTGAATTGAAGCCAAAAAAGAAAAAGAAAATTCCCTGAAACCTCACAAAGTGTTAAAACAGAATTGTGGTGGTGGTGATTTCTAAAGTAAACATCATAAAATATTATAGATTAAGGTAGAAATAAATTAAATCAATCATATATAACAACTGATTCCCTAGTAAAAGAAATCAGCTGACGTGGCTATGTGCTTTTTGTTGTCTTAATAAAAGAAATCAGATGACTGTTCTTTGAGGGAGGTATTTTTTTTAATTTCGTCTTTTTTTTTCCCAATGTTCTCAGTACACATACTAAACACTGAATTTTCTACTTTTGCGTATACATAAATTTTAAAATGCAAATAGAAAAAATTTAGACTTTAGAATTCAAATATAATACAGTGAATTTAACTCAGACACCTTATTCTTTATGTGATACTAAAAATACAGATTCTAAAATGGGTCAGTAACATTCAGTAGTATCCAATAACTGGGCAGGTGCATTTAATTTAATTGGAGTATCTACTAGAATGCATTTATTCCAAACCTCCAAACAGTTGTGGAAAATACAAAATTTGTTTTTCTGAATCCTTACCTGAAGATTTTTTTTTTTAATTATTGATTTTAGAGAGAGAGGAGGTGGGGGCATGAAGAGAGAGAAATATTGATCAGTTGTCTCCTGTATGTGCTGCAACTAGGGATCAAACCCACAACCTAGGTATGTGCCCTGACACGTACCTAGGGTTACTTGTGGAAATCAAACCCACAGCCTTTTTGGTATACCAGAAGACACTCCAAACAACTTAGCCACATGGCCAGGGCAGAGCCAATATTTTTAATATATGAAGAAAAAGCATTTATTTGAGATGTTAGTTAGTAAATAAATGTATGACTGAATGAAGAAGCACGGCCTTTAGGAATCCTAATTACAGTGTGGAGGTAAGGTTAAGGGGTCAAAGTGATCTGTAATTGCTGACTCTTAAATAGCTATGGCATACATGCTACCCTATAATTTATTATTTCTTGTTACTTTATATTCCCAGTCTCCAAAAAAACCTCTGCTCATTTGTCAAAAATAAAATCTCCATTACGTGCTTACTCTGTGCCAAGTACCATGTTTGGTGCTAGGTATGGCATGGTAAGCAAGACTGACATTGTCCTTGTTCTTATGGAAGGTGAGGGGCAATACGGAGGTGAAGTGTAGAACACTGTTACTGAAATTCACCAGGAGATGATGATGACCTAGGCCCAGGTGGAAGCTGTGAGGGCTGCAGAAAGTAGGGTTCAGAAGATTCAGGGGAGTCACAGACAGAACGCGACTGCTTGGATGTGGAGGTTGAGGGAGAATGAGTCAAAGATGATGGAGATATTTTTAGTTGGGGCATTTCATTCTGTTCTTTTATATCATATATGATACCCTGTTGACTACCAAGTATAATTTTGCTTTCTGTAGTAACCCTTATATGTTGCATCCCCAGCTTCCCTCCCCCACTTTCCCCCCCTAAGGTTTTCTTCCCTTTTGTGTTTTGTTGATTTTGAAAGGATGTCCTCCAACCACTGGACTCAAGTGGAGTGCCTAGAAATATACATTTCCTAGATGGCCCTTACCCTAGGACTAAAGGGCGAGGGAATATGAAAGTCCAACTCCCTTACCCTGGGTTGGGACAACACAAGTTTTTGGGACTATGAAGCCTACCTTACATTTCAGAGTTCCCTTGTAGATTAGGCTAATACTAGATAATGGTATAATTTATCAAATAATAATTGTGTAATTTATCAAAATAACATATAGATGTTTCTAAAGGCAAAAAATGCCAGCAAAGAGGATCTCTTACAAAAAATAAGGTCCTGTAATCCTCCTTACCATCCTGATCTCCAGAAATTACCTGTTAAACTCTTTTACTCTTTTCTTCTGGTATTTACTTCAATTTCTAAGCAATATTTTTTTTAAAGATTTTCTTTATTTATTTTTAGAGAGAGAGGAAGGGAGGGAGAAAGAGGGAGAGAAACATCAGTGTGTGGTTGCCTCTCGTATGCTCCCTGCTGGGGACCTGGCCCGCCAACCCAGGCATGTGCCCTGACTGGGAATCGAACCAGCGACCCTTTGCTTCATAGCCTGGCGCTTAATCCACTGAGCCACACCAGCCAGGGCTCTAAGCAATATTTTATTCAGTTATCTCTTGAATGAGGGGTTTCTAGATTGATTATCTATTGATTTCCTATTTTGGCAGATGAGTTGAGATCTGTTAGTCTCTCTTACCTTTCCCAGTACTGTCCCAAGGTAGTTAAATTAAAATGTTTTATTAAATAAATATTCAGTGTTTCTTATAATACTTATATTATGATTATATAAGTATTCATATTGAGTCAAGCAATTTTTGTGAAACTTTTCATTCTTCCTGAAATTAATAATTACCTCCTGTTTCATTTCTTTAGTTTTCTTTCAGCTGATGGCTAAGACTTCTCACACTGTCCAACAGCTCAGTAAAATTTCTCAATGCAGTTTCTCAAACATTTAAACTTGCCATATAGTGTTATCAGTTCTACCTTTCCTACATATTTTCTTCACGGAGACCTCCATAACCTGATGTAATAGGGACTGTTTACTGCCCAGCAATTGTCAGTGGGCTTTTCTTTACTGTCATCCCGGGAATTCCTCTTGCTTCTTACTTGTGTTAGTTTCACTGTTTACAGAACACTGTTTTTTCCTTTTTCTTGATTTCCTCTCTTGTCTTGGTGGACCTCAAGAGAGGTCCACCAGATAACCTCTCTGAAAAAAGGCACATGTAAACTGCATTTTTTTCTATAGTTCACATATTTAAAGACAATTTCATGCAAACACCATCATCATCATCGTCATGATTCATAATTTATCATTTGGCTAGGTTTATAATTCTAGGTTGAAAATGATTTTCACTCACAATTTTTAAGGCATCCTTCCATTGTCTTCCAGTTTCCAGCACTGCTGTTCAAGCACCATTTTAAGATTTGTGTGCTTCTGGTAGTCTGAAGCCTGCAAGATATGCCTCAAGTAGGTTTTTTCTCATCATATCAAACAATTTGTGGGGTTTTTTACTCTGAAAACTCAATTCTGAGAAATTTCTCTTAGTATTACATGTTTTATAATTTCCTCCCCACTATTTTCTCAGTTCTCTCTTTTTGGAACTCCTATTAATCTGTTACAGGGTCACTAAATTGGTTATCTAATTTTCTTTTCTCTCATTATCTCTTTAGCTTTTTGTTCTTTCTAGAAGAGTTTCTCAACTTTGTCTTTGTTTTTTAATTCTTACTGAATTCTTTATTTTGATATCACATTTTTAATATCTAAGAGTTCTTCCTTTTTCTCTGTTTCATTTCATACTATTCTTTTCTTAATATATCTTAAGATATTAACAACTTTTCATCTTCATCTTTCCTTATCTCTGTTTCCTCTGAGTTTATTTGTGCTCATTTGGTACAGTTTTTTTCTTTAATGTGAGAAGCTTCTCCCACATGTCTGGCAATCTCTAGTGGTCTATCCAAAACAGGAGTAAGCTATTAAGGGTGGAGAGGCAGGTGGCCTGCAAGCTCCACAGAGCTGAGGTCCCCTGGAACCCCTCGCTGGGGTGTGACAGTCATCCCAAAAGGCAGAGCCCAGTTTTCATCCTTCCATAAGCTGTCACCATGACCCTGACAAAAGGTTTCTTCACCTATTCCAGTGGGGAGGAATATTGTGGCAAGTAGAAGGAGGGCCACAGACATGGTTTTGGTCAACTGATGTTTGCAGATGGTGGCACCTACCTGGGTCATTTTGAGAATGGGCTCTTCAATGGCTTTGGGGTACTGGCCTTCTCAGATGGCTCAAGGTAGGAGCGGGAGTTGGCCCAGGGCAAGTTTAAAGGCATTGGAGTCGTCATTTGACATGACAGCATGACCTTTGAGGGGGATTCAACAATGGCAGAGTAGATGGTTTTGGCCTGCTGACTTTCCCCGACGGGTCCCACGGAGTCCCCCGCAGCGAAGGTCTCTTTGAGAACAACAAGCTGCTGCGGCGTGAGCAGTGCTC